>KK351037.1:1826441-1858279 GCA_000671755.1 Glossina brevipalpis | reverse complement strand
CGTGTGTGTGTATGTGTACGTGTGTGTGTATGTGTGTATGTTATCAATTATATCATCGTTGTATATAAGTTTTGGTTTTATTTTACTTTTGCCAGCAGTTGCAATTTCCGATGCATAACATTTGCTTACTATCAACATATGCGAAAAGGTATCCAAAGGCATACACGCACACACGTGCACACCCACAAAACCCATACTTGCTTAAACATCACTGCTGTAATCAAAAAGCAGTAAACGTGAATCCGCCCATTGATTGCAGGTACGAAATTTATATGAGAAAGATTTCAACACAAGAAATAATTTAAAACAATACTTTTGAAATTCAATAAATTTTTTATTTATCTTAAAATGAAAAATGAAAAATGAAAGAAAAAAAAAGAAAAAAATGGAAAACAAGACAAAGAAAAGTATCAGCAAAATATTAAAATAATATAGCATTTATTTTAATCATCGTTTAAGATTATTTGATTTAAAAGTCTTCCTTGAAAAGACTCTCTCTGGCAAAAGCACTTTGCTTTCCCTGTATAACTCTTAACCTCTTTAGTTCCGGTTTCATTCCTACTGGCGGTGTAGAGTAAAAATGTTACACAAATACGTGCAATCACATCTATACAAAACATATATATAAGTTTTATAGTGCGATTGAGTTTTGTGTTTGTTTTTTTTTTATTCTTTTCTTTATATTCAGGTCGCCTGTGTATCCTTAAGGGAAATTGTATTGTCTGCAATATATATGGAAGACGATGTAAAAGTGAAACAAGGAAAAAAATTCAATGTAAGAAATCACACCAGTATCTGTTTATTAGGCTTTTGTTGTTTTTTTTTTCTCTTTTTTTTTTATTCATTCTTTCATAACCAGGCGATGTGTAGTCTCAGAGAATCAAAAACGAATAAAAGAATGTAAAGAAAAAAGAGAAAAAAAAAAACAATTTGCTTATGCATATCATAAGCTGCCTAAGAAGTATTGAGCCTTTATAAGGAGAAAAAGTTGCAGAAAATGTTTGGTTAATGTTTGGTTCTGCCGATGGTATGTTTGTACAGTCCTACAGACTCTGTGATTAGAGGTGAAGAAGTTGTGAGTTATATTTTTAGCTGAGGCTTGCTTGAAAGTAACGTAAATCCTTAACGAAATCCTTAACGAAATCCTTAAAGAAGAAAGGTTTACAAACTTTCAAAGCCAAGAATGGTTTGCTAGTGAACAGTATTAAGTCGATGCTATAAGATTTAAGTCAAAGGGTTTTCGGCCAGCTTCGTTAAAAGAGAAGTCGGAGAAGTCGTTAAAAATTATTTCGTTAATGTCTTTATTTAATAGATTTCGCGAGAATTCTCGTCAATCTTTGCGTTCATTCTCAACTGCAAATGCGCCTTTTTATGATCACAATGCAAATGAAGGATAAGAAATAATTTTCTCTATCATAGACTTCGACAGGATTGCTGTAGACTTATTTTCCCATTTCGTGATTTTCGTAACAGCGTCAAATTCTGAATCGATCCAGCCGTGTCTGTCAGTCTGTATCTCTATCAATCTGTATAGATGCGGGTTGCTAGCACTCTTCTGTTAAAACTTAGATATCGACTTCAAATTTGGTAGAAACATTGGAAGATCTTGCTCGCAGTTTGCTACCGAAAATAGGTCGAATCATTAAAAGGATAAGCCCATAGCAAAGTACCTGTCTTTTTGTAAATAAAAATTTGTTTTTACTCATTACTTATAAATTATGAAAAATAAAAATTTGAAATTTTTAAAATTTATTTTATAGAGGACCTTACTTCCTGTTCGAAAATGGAAAAAATCCCATACCAAGTCCACACAAATTATTATGTTTTCATGTGGTTTTTTTTTACTACTCTTTTGCCATTTCTACCACTTGTTACCCATTAAGTAAATAATAAGAAGACAGAATGTCGAAAATTAGTAAATAATAAGAAGACAGAATGTCGAAAATTAGTCTATGCATTCTACACTTCGAGTATTAGCATAAGCAAAGAAATCTAGGTGTGTACACAAGATTCGTCCCCAGTCGCATGTAAATTTCTTAATTCTTCTTCTTTTTCTTTTTCGTATCTTTCACTACTCCAGAAAGAGCTGCAATATGCAAGGTAACGTAGGAATTCTCTACACTATACTTTGTATACTCTACATCAAGGCGTCGATCTTCACTTCCCTTTTCGCAAAACGGCATAACACCATTTGCTGTTTGATTTTACACTATTTGGTTATGTCATGACTACTTCTTTCATGGTTACCAATATTTGCTCCATTTCCAAGATTGATCACTACAATGAAGACCTTGAACATCATAATCCTTCGAAATCAAAATAATTCAATTAAGTCGAACCTTGTGCTTATGATACTCTCTTCGTATTGTATTTTGCATAAATTTGTGTAGTTTTTCTAAATTTATCTACATACAAGTAAAGTCTTCGCAGTTTATTCGCTTTGCTTTTCGTTGTAGTAAGAAAATTACGATACTCTTTGTATACCTATTCACTTCAAATACCAGCTACCACAAGATTTTTGATTCGAGCTATTGTAACTGCAATTAGAGGTACATTAGTATTGTTTTTGGTAGCAATAGGTTCAATACTTTTTAGACTAACAAAAATATAAAAATTTATTTTCGTTTCTTTAAACAAATACAATTATCAAGCAAAACAGAAAAGAAACAGAACAGAGAAAGTTTTTTCCTTTTTCCTTTTCATTTTCTGATTACACAGTGAAAACTTTAGTAAATATTTAAAATTCATTTTTAATACTCAGTCATACATAGATTCCGAGATGCACGTACAATAATTTGATTATAAAGAATAAGAAAATGCAAAATGAGAATAAAGAACAGTTTGTTAACACTTTTACTCTTGGGTGCAAGTCAGAGAATTTTGTAAAATAAAAATTAATCTACAAAAATGAACAAAAAAAACCAAAAAATAAAAAAATAAAAATTCGACTTGTCTAGGTTCTAGTTAAAAAAAAAAAAATTGTTTTACAGAAATTACGGTGGTAAACTCATGAATAGTAACATTTTTTTCTTGATGATTCACTTTATTAATATTTAAAATTTCTCCATACATTTTATATTCAAATTTTTTCGTTTGCCTCAGAGGTGCTTTTCGTTCTCTTGACTTCAGGTCTAACAGCCTACTCCCCACTTTAAAATCTTTTCACCTTGGACTGGGGATATTCAAACCTACAAACCTTTTCTTTGAAGTCTCTAAATTCCTGAGATCATAGAGAAACAAAACTAGAAGCATGAACAAGGACGATGAGATTTGTTAGATTGTGATTCAACAAGGTCAGTTAATCCTAGATTTTATTTTTCTTTTTTTTTTAAATATCTAACGTCATATTTGCGATCAATATTATCAGTCACCATCATGATTCAAATGTTTGAATACATTGAATCCCTACCTATTAACGAAAGCTTGGAAGATCTTACAAATTAAGGGCTTATGTATTATTAGTAATCAATAATGTACTTTGCTCAGCGCCATCTGTTGATGAAAAGTCAAATGAAATTTTAGTTTTTATAAGAACACTTACGAAGGAAGGCTGGAGTAGAGAAAATTGTCCCTTCTTATCCTTTGTCGGGAGACAGTAAAATATGAAGACAGTTCTTAATAGGAGTTTGCCTTAAAAATTGTCAGCTTCATTAGCAGTAGCGTTCCTTCATGTCAAAGATTTCACCATAATATCTCGAAAATACTCGTTGAAAAGAAATAGAAGGCACGTATATCAGAAACATACACGTTTTGCTGGACGAACATTCTTAAATCGCTTAAAAAAATTATCTGTAGGGGAATAAAAGGCCCTGAAAGACAAATCCTTCTGGCTGTTGCAAACAACCAGACGCCCTTCTTCTTCTAACCTTAATGTAACTAGTGATGTAGGGTGTAAACTAACGACAAAAAAAAAATAGATTCAAACATATTTATATATGAGCAAAGATGTGAACGGATTAGTTTAGAATTCGACATAAAACTTTATTGGTAATTAAGATATTCCCCTCAAGAATTTCTGAAATCATATGTTTTTTAAAGATATTTTCTCTCATATACGGGAACACTAATTTCACTTTCCCCAAATACGATGAAATCGAATGAAAAATTAATACAAGTTTTAACCTAATCATCGTTGAGTGTTAAAGTTTAAACTTCAACTGAAGAATTTGCCATAACCCTCGAACATAAGGGAAGTAAGCTGAAGCGTTGTAAGAAATGATCGCTTTAGCGAAACATTCGATATTCGATTAATGGTAGAAGGGGGTAAAAAAATGTCTAGAGCATCGTTTGAGCTCGGCGTTCATTACTTTATTTCACTGTTTAGTGATTGCTTTCCGTTCTTCTTATACTTGTGCAGAAATCACACAATATTTCCTTATTTCACTTTATTAGTTATAATGGGCGTGATTGTGATTGTAAAAGGTATTATGAGTTTTTTTTTTTTTTTTTTTTGATTCAAGCTATAGAAATGAATTTCTCTGAAAAGCGGGTATATAAATAACAATGACTTTGATATCATCATTAAACATAAATCAAGAGACAAGAAAGCGATTTAGGGACAGGAAAGAACACAAATTGGGGGAAAACATCATAAGCAATTAAGAGCTTATGATGTTTGTTATGAAAATCAAACGGGAAATAACAAATGATGTCTTCTTCCACTTTCATAATTATGCCACCGTTAGTAACGGTGCCCGTTATATGAATTTCTTACAAATAAGAAACAATAAAGAAAAAAAAAAAAACAAAAGAAATCTTTTAAACTTTCATCAAAAACAAATAATTCTTTACAAACATATAATAACTTAGAAGCAAAATGTTCACGCGCGACCTTCATATTTCTTCTTTCTTTCTTTCTAGAGCCATATGTTGTCGTCAATTGTTCGTAATTACTTTCTTTACCACCAAGTGTGACTGACTGAGTTATTATGAAAATGATGCTTTTATGCAAATATGCAATACATTGGGAATGTGGGAGAGAACGTGTATATATATATATATATATATGTGTGCGTGTGTGATTAAAACACTTACTTATGTAAGAGAAGTTGTCCTCCGACTTATGTCACGTTTTATCGTCATTTGTTTCCTCGGCATAATTGTGGCATTGTTAGTTGGCATTACAATGAATTTTATGCTTTTATGCGCCTCTGGATATTTAGTCATGTCTGTCATAAACACGTTCCCTAATTTACGTAAATATTTTTTATTTGTTCCTCTTTCATTTTAATGCTTTATTTTTATTATTATGATAAGTGCCTGCTTAGAACTTACGCAAATGAATGTAAGCATATGATAAGTAGACACAGTAGAGGTAAAGTTATATTCAAGCATTTGTGTAAGTCACATACATACAATCAATCTAACAGCATAATATGATATGAATGATATGAATGTTTACAAAAAGTACTAAATTGCAGAGAATTGTTATTAATTCTAAATAGAAAAACTCTTCTTCTCATAATATTTCAGTTTGTTTTCATTTTGTTACATTTGGGATTATGTTCTTTATGCTTTTTGTTTGTTCTTTCTTTGACATTTGAAATTGTCAAAGTATGTTACTTTAAATACATTTACAAATTTATCTAAATTTAATTTAATTTCATATCCTTCGCCAGAGTTGCTCTTCTTTAATTTTCATGTCCATGGATATGCTAGATTTTATTGTTTTTTTTCAAGCCCTAAAAATATGCAACAAGAATTTAGTTTCAAGCCCGTCATTCTCGATTAGGTTCATACAAGATTTGGTCTTCTTTTAAGATCCAGAGATATGGAAAAAGGACTCTTTTAAATGCAAGTACTCTAGATCAGCGTAAGATTTCGAGTTGGTTTAGTTTAGTCGGTCTTGTCCTCAGTTTGCAGTTTGGTGTGCTTTCCCAAAATTGTTTATAGAAACCTTTCAAAATTCCCACATAAGGTGGACAAAACAACTTCAAAATGAAGATAATTCGCTTTCAAACTCGTCAATAATTGCTTAACCCATACAAGAAGTAATGAAAGCAACCCTTTTGTGATGTTATTATCGATAACTTACTAACTCTAAAAAGTCCAACCTTCGCAAAATATATATTATATAAGGAGATGGGAATTTCTCACTCTGATTCTTTTCATTTTCAGCTTACGTTCATACTAAATAAAACTCTATTTACTAGAAATTGCAATCTGTGACTAAAATTTGATTTCAGTAGAAAAATGCCCGGAACAATTCTCCGACATGTCTCCATATAATGGAATCAAAGATTTACGTCGAATACAATTTTTTTAACTTTTTAATATGCAGCTTCTGCTCGCTGATTCTCGATATTGACATTTTTTTATAGAAGAATGCAGTAAATTTCACTCGCAAAATATTGTTTAGTGTTGGGGTTATCTACTAACTCTGTACTCGTTGATTCGGCGAAAGTTCTTCTTTCTTTTTTTTATTCGATCTGGTGAATATACCTTATACGGATAGGTGATGCACAGGTGGGCTTAAAGATAGACAGAGAAGGATAAAGTAATAGTATTTGCTTAAGGATAGGTCTGGAAGGGCGAGTTTCAAAGGATAACAATGCGGCTAAGGAACGGCGAACTGCGAAGTGTCTTGGGCTACGTATGGTCAACTCCAGAGTAAGTCGGCGAGAACGCTGAGAAAGCCATGTCATTTGTGTTAACAGATTCGATTTTCGAACAAATGTTTTTTAGCTTTAGCTTTATAGAGCATTTATCCTGAAGATACATATACGTAATAACAACATAGCCCACGCTGCTCAATAATATTAAGAATGCTGCATACATCTTCACCGCGCATGGGCTCTTTACCGAATAAGGTTGAGAGCTTTCAGCTAAGATTTGGATACTGCCACTCATATATAGGAATTGTACCTTAATCTTGGTCGCATGTAAGCGCTGACTGCTGATGTCGCAGCGAATAACAACACAGCAGTGTTGCGTACTTTACTTGATGAACGTCATATCAAGTGCTGTTGATTCTTCTATTCTAGCAGCATCGAATGTTGCCCATCCTTCGTTTTGCGTGACAAGAGATAGCAATTGTGTTTTGTTAGACTTAAAGTTTACCTTATTTTCCCGACCTATTCTCGTATTTGGGTGAAATCTCGATTAAGTCATTCATAACGCCGAGTATATATTCATAGCTCGGCTCTGCGTAGTGTCTTATTGAAGGAGGACAAAGGATACAAATTGCTTGCCGTCTGCGACCGAACAATAAGCACCAGACTTGATGGAGGTTAATGGCGATTTTTCGAACAGACGGATTGAACAGGTGATTGAAACCTCCGCAAGAAAATTGCGCGGTTTGTATTGCTGATACGTGTTTTTAACTTACGGCTTTATAGCGTATAAATTTTTGGGTACATAAGAAGCACGTTTACCTTTGGGGAAATTAAACAGCAAAATGCTTCGAAAATAAAAGTTTTAACCCTCATCGTGAAAATATAATTTAATTTCGTACATGTTGCAGATCTTGATGAACGTTTTATTAAAGCACGATCATAAATTTCGGTTTCGTACACCACAATCCGCATGACAATGTACTTAACAACGCCGTTTAAAGTCTGTTGGAATGTTATTACGGAATTTTGCACAAAAGCATGTATTGTACTTTGGACAAAAAGGAAAAAGAATTTCATTTAACCATCTCCTCCTCTTCGCTCCGCTCTCATTCCCATTATCCGTTGATATCGCGTTTAAGATGACAAACTTCCATCATTGCAATGCAAATGCATCCTTGTTGAGTACAACTTTGAAAATCAATTTTCGTAATCAACTACAAGGGCATGACTCTTCAATTGCAAAGCATTTAAATTTATACGAACGCTATAATTAAAAAGCACCAACTCATGTCGTCTCTCTTTGGGTTTACGTAAAAGTTTTACTGTGTTGTAGGAGACACGCACCTAACGGAAACTAAAACTTAAAAAAAGAACGTTTTAGTTTAAAAATAAAATTTTATTATTTTTTATTTCTATAGTAACCGTCAGATCATAAATATGAAATCCAATGGAAAGCCTTTCTCGAGTTTTGTTATTTTAACAGAAAGGATATATAGAGAGTAAAATGAACAATTTTTATTATCTACTGCACTAAGAATCGAACGTCAGTGTTCCAATTAAGTATCGCACTTTCTGGCCACTATATATATATTTTTTTGATTAAAGAATCTATTCCTTCGATCTGAATGGGTTATCAGAGTAATACAAACTTTCCTAAATTTTTAAATGCGAGGTTCTCAGCAACTTTTTAACTTTTTTTTTTATTACATTTCATGGGCTCCTTACTTTGCGTATAAAAAAGATGATATGTACGATACAATATATTATATCACCTTGTTTCAATCAAAACTTTGCATTTTTATTTCACTCGGACCATATAAAGGGAAGACGTTTTTGCATCCTATCCTATCCTGGAAATAGCAAGTGGGTTTATTGTTTAAGATTCTCAGGTTCGGAATTTCTTGGATAGACCTAGACATGCCCTGCATATTGACCGTAAGATCGAATCGCTTTGGCGGGAAGATGACTCTGTGTCTTTAGTGGAGGAAGTCGTCAGTTACCAAAAGCTAATAACAACAAATGACTAAAAGAACATCATTTTTTTATATGACATGTCTCCGTCCGTTCATCCATACAACAAAAACCAGTTCACCATACGTTCGAAGTAATAAACTACGAAGTGATAGGTCAAGCAGTTCACTTATTTGAGTGATGTCGCTTACAACTTGTTTCTGTCGACAGATCACGCACTTACTGGGTATTGTTTTGATTCGCATCAAAATGTTATGACTGCTCTGCAATGACTGGTTTCCCCCAACAGAGCAACAGTTTTCAACTGGTGCAACGTTTACAAGTTTGTCAGATAGTTGGGAAAAATGTTTAGCTAGTGATGGGAAATGTTCCGAATAAAATATTTTTTATTACTTTACGTTCATTTTCTATACAAAAAATTCCGATTTCATATTTACTTTTCTAGTAAATATAATATTTCTTTCGTTCAACTTGAAAAGTTTACACAGTACTTATGTTTTACGGTTCACGTGGCTGTACGCAGCTGCATGATCTACCGTCGTTGTTTTTTGTTCAAACCCGTCGTTCGTATATCAATTGTGTTTTGTCTTAGCAATGCTCGAATGTTTATTTCGTTAATTGCTTTTCTTTATTGAAAAGGAAATATGCTTTTAAAGATTCTTAAGAATTCTAATAGAAAAGCCAACCCTTCAGTGAACATATTCACCCCTATTTTGGTTGGTGTCTACAGTTTGCCTAATAAACTTTAATGCGCTCTTATTGTGATAAAATTTTGAGTTAATAATCATCACAATTTTCAATTAAGTTCAATTGTCAGTTAAGCATTAGTTGGTTAGTGAACTAACTCTTCACAGTGTGTAAGCTTCGTAAGGAACTCTTATATATATATATATTAAGTTTACTCGTATAGAAGATAGTTTCGTTTGCCAATGAACAATCCAAACAAACGCTCTATATATGTATGTATTGCTCTTAATTTCTCTCCAAAAATGAACAGAGTAAAGGATCTAAAATGTGAATGGTAATGAAATTAAAGAACTTATGCTATTAATGTTAGAGAGAAAAGTTTTTAATAAATATATGCGGACGTGTATGTGGTGTATATTATTATACTTTCATTGTTTACATTATTTTCGAAAAGATGCCATCGAATCGTTTTGAAATATTATAATATGTCTCCGCGGTTTTTTTTGCCACTAGATGATATCCGTGTCTTTATATCTGGCAACACTCACCTCATTGTCTCAAATGAACACTTGCTTAAAAGTGACATTTCAGCTTACATTTCTTGTGAAGATAATTTTCTAATTTTTTACTCGTGTAAAAAGTTATATTGATTTGAAAATGAGTGAAATATCTGAAGAAATATTCTATGTGATGCTTTTTTACTACAAAAAAAAGGGTAAAAACGTTGCAAAAACTTGTGAAACATTTATGAAACGTATGATAAAAATACTGAGAGTGAAAGAAGGACCCAGGAGTGGTTTCATTGATTCCGTTCCGGAAATTTTGATGCCAAAGATGTGCCTTGCTCTGGTCCGCCAGTCCTTGAAAAAGTTTTGCAATTAGTGAAGCCAGATCGGAGCGCAAGTTGTCAGGAAACAGCGGAGGCACTACTATACGTCAATCATGTGACGGTTTGGAGTCATTTAAAAAAGAGCACGCTAGCTCAAGAATACACCAAAACAAAAACAGCGGACACATAACATATCACCCAATATTTTAAGAAATGTATATTCTTTAAATATTCCCTATACTTTCTGATCCCATTGGCATGCTGATGGGTATTTGGTTTCGAAAATAAATTAATTTAAAGAAGCCAATATATAGATCTTTTTCGGGAAAAAATATAGGATCATCCATTTTATAAGTCGGAATTTCTAACCTTGGGTGTTCTAACCTTGTATGTAAAACAGAACTACCAGCCATGGTATCATCTGTTTAGTGGAATATTTGCCTTTTTACAATATAGATCGTTTAACAACCGACAAATGTATTAAAATAGTAAAAACTCATCGCAAAAAAATTAATTCGGTAATAATAGGTACGTTTCTTCTGCAGATTATTCCTAACATAATCATCTGTCTAAGTGCACTATCGACATAACCATGAAGAAGTTTGAAGAAACCATAATACATTACGAGCAGATTATAGTCGAGATAATTGTCTGTATAAACTACAGGCAATATTGTGGAAAAGTTAAAGAAACTGAATCTGTAACAGATTTGTTAAGGTCCGTACATTATCGAAAGACACAATAGAACGAAAATATTGTTATTTATGAAAGTATAGAACACGTTCCAAATTTATCCATTACCCGTCGCTCAGCATTCTGATCGCTACGACCACATGATTACCAATTTTTTTTGGCGTGAAATTGAAGATGTCGGTATTGCAGACTTATGTGGTTTCAAGAGAAACGTACCGCAAGCCACACAACATAAACCGTTTTAGTATTGTTACGCGAGAAATTTCTCGGACGTGTATTTGCACGTTTTGGTAATTTGAGTTAGTCATCAAAATTGTGCGATTTCTCACTGCTATATTTGTTTTCATGGGACTATCCAAAGGACCGAATTTATGCATCAAACTCTTGAGGTTTTGAGAACACTGAGCTATTGACTGCTATGTGCGGACCAATCAACGAGAATAACCTCAAAAAGATCCAGCCCTGCAAAATGTTTCTTAGTGGACATTTGAATGTCCATTTGTCCTATTCTCCAAATAATAATATCAAAGTCTAAATAATTAAATTTCATCAAAACCTCTAAAAGAGATGAATTTTTATTTGAGTTCTCTACAAAACTGCAAAATGGATATTAACAACTATATTAAACAACTAATTGCTGAGTTTTTTACTTATTTTCTGAAAACACATATACACATGTCGAGTCATAATAATTTTCTTTTAAAATGTTTTGTTTCAGATATATATGTGTATTGGAGCCAGTGACTCCATAGTTCACATATTATTATTATTATGTGATTCTATTTGTAAATATGTGGCATCGACAAAATTAATTATTTTTCATAATTTATTGTCAGTTCAATGACTGACTATCTGTCGGGAATTGAATGCTCTTTGAAATAAATGAAAATGAAATGCAAATGAAATGAAATGAAATTCTTGATGAAATTTGCTTTCACTACTAACCAGCAAAGATACAAAATTCGACTATATTGTACCACGGATTCCTAAGTAGGTGCTGCCAGACTACATAGAAGTAAGTGCTTATTTTGTAAAAAAAAAAGAACGAAAACTAAGTCTACCACTTTAAGGCCTTCGACATCTTCGATAGGTTATCGAGGAAAGTTATTTTAAGAAAATGACTTAACTTTTGTATCAAAAATATTCGAGCAAAAATGTCATTTGATTCTTCTATATGCACTAGACGCTAGACACTAAGCACTTCTCCGCTAAACTAAAGAGAAAAATTCAATATTTTAAACAAGATTTTCCCGATACTTTTCCATTAAAATGCAAACACAAATGCAAGTAAAATGCAACTAAATGTTTCGCACACCCACAGTTTCATGCGAAAATTATTTTATTCTTTACATAAATATTTTTCGATACCTTTTTTGTTCAAAACATACACCAATCCACGTGCGGAGATATCGCCAACTTAGTACAAGCAATTATTGGCTCGACGTAGATAATGCAAACAACGTTTGTTTTTGTTTTTCTTTATAAATTTATCTGTTGTATCGCATAAAATTAATTAACAACAAACCACACAAACAATTCATTGAGTGATATTCGCACCGTTGTGTGGTATAAATCTTATTAGCATCGTTTACGTAGAATTTAGCTGAGAAGGTTTCTATCGAACTATGAGAAATCGGCTTACAACACCTGCACAAAATATTCTAATGAAATTCGTCGTTCTAGTAACATAACATAAACCAGATAGTTGGTGCTGCAAATGCAGCAAATGCTCGAGATAGGCTACGAACAAGTAGAGTAGAATTAAGCTTTCAATTAAGTCGCAATAGATAATAAACAATCGCTCCTTGTCGCACATCTGCCATCACTTAAAAAAACACAAAAATATATATTTTTTTTAAAATCAATAAATATATAATATACATATGTATTACATATATATATATAATATATATATAAGCGTTTGTGTGCATATAGTGTTCCGGACGAAATTTCGTTTGTTAGAAGCGATAATAGTTTTTCCTTATAAACTACAAACAATTTGATTTAAATTAAATTTAAAAATTAATTATTTAAATAATCATTTAATTAAAAATAAATTTTATATTTTAAATATTTTCAAAATTTTCTCATCAATGGCAGACAGAGCTCTAATTAAATTTGTATAATTGTCGTTTTTTGCAAAATCGATTAAGTCTATAAAGCAAAAAGTAAAGAAAAGCGATAGCAATTTTCAAAATTTGTTTTTTAAAATTCCTTTTAAATTACAAGTTCAAGTAAATATAGTAAACTGTGCTACTATACTGCAAAAGGATTTTTTATCAAACGTCATATAAAAAGTGTAAGAAGGGAAACCTTCGGTCCAATCGTTATTATTAGTACAATTTTTTCGTGGTTAATGAATTTAACCAATTCGGTAAAAAAAAAAAAAATTTAATATTTTCCTAAGTAATTACGTTTCAATCACGTTTTACGTAAGAATATAGGACTTAAGCTAACTAATGTTTTTGATTGGCTGGCAATTCATGCCTCAACCAATCGTGGACTGCAATGAACACGCAGCTCTGATATTTCGAATAGATATACCCGATTTCTGCTCATCAAATTTGGGGAACTCGTAACTACTATGTTAAGGGTGGCCTGTTCCGATACGATGTACGGCATGCTGGAATGTAAACTACCAAGTCTCATTAGTTGCCAAGCGGGCGGCGGCGTTAGTCTTTGTTCTTCGCTTCCGAACTTACCCAGCCTTAGGATTTTCTAATGAAAACCCATCTTTTGAAATAAATTATTTATTATTCAATTGTGCTGCACAAATTTTGTTTTTTTGTGTCGTTAATATTTTTCATTGAAGAAATTTGTTAGAAATATATGCACTTAGGAGTCAATCAAGTGGTTAAAGAAGAAAATCTTTAAAAAGTTCAAAAAGTAGAGTTAATCGATTTGGTTAGTGAATCAGTCAATTGTCTGAAATATAAACGTATATTTTATATGATAATTCAATTAAAGTGAAGAAATATCAATGAAATATTTCTTCTTTGAAAATATTTTTTTTTTCGATGACAACACAGATCTGATATTTTTTGCTAATATCGATGGCTAATTTGCGAAACTATAATTATCAAAAATTCGACCTGGGTCATTGAGGAGTATTATTATAAAGCACACAGTTGAAATTGCAAATGAATTCATTAAGAACTGAGCTAGCTAATGGTATGGCTAAGTAAATACAAAAAAGTTATTTTTTTTTTAGAAAACTTCATTTGCCTCCCTTTCATGTTCAACTAACCAATAAAAGCATTTTCAGATTTTTCAACGAATGTTGAAAAAGTGACGTTACCTGTCAAAGTAAAGTAGTAAAGAATTGTTTCATTTGAATATTTCATTTGAATATCTCTTTTGTTTATTTGACAGCAGGCAAAGTGAATTCTAAATAAATAGATGAGTGAGTACTGTTCGGAAGGCAAATTACTTTCAAAAAAGTTGAATGCCATATAAAATGTCGGTTAATAATTTCCGAGATTTGAACACAAATCTTTTCTTTAACAAAAATTGGAATAATTATAGAAAACAATCCCTCAAGCAAATTCATAGCATTTCTTTCATTGGTTTACGAATTACAGGGCTTTTAGGGACGCTACTTTTCTTATTTTCAAAATAATGAAAAAATTCGAATTTTTTAGGTTAACTAAACTCTAAACTTTTAATTTCTGATGGCAAAACTTTGCTTTCTGATGGAATAAAATATCCTTCAACTCAGCATTGGTTTGAAAAAGTTTTTTTGGTAAGCTTTCTTTGATTTTAAACCGTTTCGTGTAGACACCGATAATGCTGCACGCAGTAGACATCCAAGAGAGATGTTTTTATCAGGAACGATCAAAAAAATCCTGGAAATTATTTTCGATATTCGAAAAGTAAAGTTACAAGAGAGAGCTAATATCCTAAAGATATCCAAAGGCAACCACTACCATAGCAATCTTGGTACGTTAAAGTTCTTCAAAAAAAGATAATGCGGTTGCATCAAAATATCGCCGATAAAGTCGATAACAAAAATGCAAAAATACATGATTTAAATTTTGATTTGATCTCAAATTCCCCGTTTTTCCTACAACAGCGACAGTTACATTTTTTTCAAATCTAGAAAAGATATTTTAGCGAAACAGATTTCGGACAAATCATGAGATCACTACGAGAACTGTGGCACATTTGGAGGGTCTTGATAAATTTTTCTATAGAAAAGGTATGGAACTGATGGAGAAGCTTTGCAATGATTGTATCACTATAATTATGAAATCATCAAAATATGATGAGATGTTTAACTAGATTTTACGGCTGCCGGTACATGAAAAACTATCAGTATCAAGTATGACTCTCGCGCATATATGCAAACTTATATGTATTATTATAAATAGATATTATATATTATGGGGACTGTGGACCTTTATATGGGGACTATATTGAGGATTAAATCGTAACTTTGCAGAAAAAAGTGTTTCTCATTTTATCCTAGGACTTATTGATCGAACTATTGTTTTTCATAAATTTTGAATTCCTAGAAATTTTCGATTACGTTGTGTATCCATAGATGTTTAACTACGCATTTCTATGACTATTGGCTGAATGGTATATACAATATTTTGAAGAAAATTGAAAAACATACATTTATTTGATGGTTTTTTAGGTTTTTATTTATTCGAAATTTCTAATCATTTACAAACATTGTGCTCTTTTCCTTGTTCCGTATTCTTCTTTTTTGCTTCAATCACATCCTCGTCTTCCGGTAGTGAACATAATTAGAGGCAAAATTGAAGTTCTTGTGTCCATCTATCTCTAAGTATTTTTTTTTCTTTTTGTTCATTTTGTATTTGAAATTTTGTCTAGGATTTATTTGAAAGTTATTGTACTGAGACGTATGAAATATTATAGATTTTAAATGCAAAGTTTTGGTAAGTATGTACCTAAGGGTAATGTAATTGAGATTTTCAGTTCTCATAGAGAAGCAAAGACCAGAACACATATAATGCATTAAAGTTATTATGATTTTGAAATTAATTAAGTTACAAATCACTTGTCAAGCAAGCCTAATACCTACATTAACACAACTCTGTTGTAAATAAGAGAATATGCACACAAACATACACATACATACATACATACATATATATATATATATATATATATATACATACACATATATTAACTTATCTGATTACATTCTGTTTTCATGCCGTTTTACATATAAGTTTTGAATTTAAAATTAAAACTATGAGTGACAGGACATTACCTTCATCATCATCAAATTCATTTACATGCATTTGTATTTTAATTTACTTGTGTCTGTCGGTGTGTCTGTTTTACAAATGTTTTGCAAATGCATTTATAGACAGGCTTGTAACATACATATGCGATAAAAATCATTTCATAACCATCTGTCGTTTTATTTCTTTTTTTTTTTTTTATTCCAATGAATTTTGGTGCGACATTTGCAATGTATTCACGTATGTACATATGTACGTATATGTTTTCATTGCAGGCATTTTGATAATTCGACTTTAACTCATAATAGAACATGTATGTCGCTCCCATAAAAGACCTCTATTTTTGGCGAAAATGACATGAACTCATCTCTGGTGATCCAATTATTACTTTTGGTAGCTTTTTCAGGTGCTACTACTGTTTTGTTTGTTGTATCATTTTATTGATTTGCAAGCATTATTGGCTTTAATTGTGAAATCTGATTACTTTTATCATTAATGTCCCATAGAAACGGAGGTGAGACGGTTGCATATGTTAACATTTTGCTGTAACTTTCTCAAATTAGAATATTCGATGGAAATTCGTTTAATTACTGACCGGATCATATTGAATTAAGCAGCTATAAGTGTGTTCCAACGATTTTGTTTTCGCATAAATAAAATGAAATGAATGAGCATTTATTGTAGCATTTTAATAAAAATTACAAAACGGACAAAGTTTTCGTCAAAAGTTTATGGTCAGCGAATAGTTTCCGTTCCCCAGTAATACATAGTATGATAAGGAACTCTATTCAAATCTCATACTGAAGGCAAAAAAAATGTTCAGAAATCACATCATATTCCGTGATAGATTGCGATTTGAAGAAAAACATCCAATCGTTTCACTTAAGTGATCACAACAATCAGTTGTAATGGCGAAGTCCACTTTCTATGCGAGCAAATGTGAGTCATTTTCTCGAATTTATTTACAAAAGATTGATCAAAGTGTTGGCATAAATTTTTTAAATATATTTTTAAATTTCTCGAATTAAAAGTTCCTAATAATTACTTAAAAAGAAAATAGCGACTCAATTATTCACGGGAAATAACCGTTTTTCGCAAGACTTCCTTGGCCGTATCTTTAAGGCTCCTCAATTCTTAATCGGTTCACTCTATATTTCGAAGGTAGCTAAGCAATAACATTCTCTTGTGGAATAAGTAGGGTTCGGAATACTATCCGAAGTATTTGTAGTAAATATCATCTAAAGAATGCGGAATTTTGTGTTCTTCTCATGATGAAAGACTTTGGAAAAAATTAGCGAAAAAAGAAAAACAAAATTCGTTTATCGATCGCATGCTTTGTTTGGATTTGAATCACTCAGAAAGCACCCGCTATATGTGCGAGCAGATTGGTAGCAATGGAGAATTATAGATGGAAGAGGGAAGAAAGAAATGAAAGAAAGAAAACTTGAAAATGGAAATGTCTGGAACGATGGAAAAGGCCTATGCGTGTAGACTGTTTCAAAGACGGGCAAGAACGACAGTTAAAGAAGAATGAATCGCTATCGTGTTCTATGCGATATAGGAGCATTGGGCGCAGTCTCCTCGGTCACGTTCATTTGAGTTCTTCGCCGCATGCGGTTGCCTAAAAAGCAAGTTCTGAGAATTTACGCTCTATTGAAAGCTCTATAGAGTTATTTTTGCACCACCTTGAAAAACTTGGTCCCGAAGGTCATTTTCATGCGCAAAACATAGCGATCTATGCACACTGACAGCACCAAAGAGAGGCATGTGTTCATCATGTCTACTGTGCGCTAATTCATTACTTCCACGAATAGAAAATGCGCTAATAAAATTTCCCGCAGTGGATAGTGGAAAGTAATAAATGCAGGATTAACAATTTTGTGGCCTTTCTTTTAAAACGGATTGGTTGTTTTGTGTAGTTCTCAGCTCCTTTTTAAAAAACCATTTTGGCATTTGCTTTTGATCTGAAATCGACTAATTCATCTTCTAATTTTAACAGACCATTCTATTAATAATTTCTCGTGTAATTTTTGTTTTTTATACCATCTCCGAAACTATCTAAGGTACGTTCACTATTTTCCTCACCTTCAAGCACCGTCTCTTCTATATCGTGCTATTCATTCAATTTTCGTCTTATACTCTTCCTATGATAGTTGCGTCCTTCCAATTCTTCCGTGAGTATGTATACGAGTGTATGGAGTGCGTGTATGCGCATGGAGGTAAGTTTGCAGCTTGCATGTCACCGTTCATTCCACATAATGCCCAAATTATATGTACTTCACATGTCAGCGGAAATGCCCAGCACATTAGCATTATATTGCAAAGCAAACTTTGAACGTAAATATTTACAGTGGGTTTGAAAAGAATGTCAATATTTAGAATAAATCATTGAGTAATAAATAAATGAAATGCTACAGAATTCAGTTGAAGGTGACCACGTATAATTAAATATAAGCGAAAATGTATGTTTTTCGATACGGCGCTTATATCTTAGATAGACTTCCACTTCAGGTAAAAATGCTGTGTTCAAAAAGTGAGGAGAATTTCAATTTTAAAAATAGTCTGTCATTATGGCTCATACATTTCGAAAGCAAATATGCTAATGTGTTCAAAGTATAAGAGAAGTTTTAAGTTGCGGTTCATATATCTTCGAAGAGTATTTCACTTCAAGCAAACGGATATTAATACGTTCACAAAATAAGGCGAATTTTAGTTTTTAAAATATACGAATGCTTGATTTTATCTGGTCCTTGAATTTATAAAGTACTGCATCTTTTATAATTATTTGAAATTATTGCGGGAAAATTTTCAAAATGAAAGAATTTAGTGAACAAAAACTTCGTTTTAAAAAAATATTTTCTATATTTTTTTTTTGTTCTTTAACGAAATAAAAAATATTTTACTCAAAATTTTCAAATTTAAAAGAAGCAAAATTTAATGAACAGTTTATAAAGCTTTCGTTTAAAAATTTTCAGAATTTTGTCGTGATATGGTTTTCGGAGATCACTTAGAAAAAATCCATTCGTCGCGATGAGAATAACTCGCGATAGCTTTATCTAAATTAAAGAAAGCAAAAATCGTTTGTTCGCAAACGAGTATAGCTTACTCGTGAACGAAAAGCTTCCTACGAACATCTGATTACATCAGCTCAGGGACTTGTTTAGTGATAATTTCACTATAATTGTTATATAGAATAATAAAATGTTATGAATATATTTACAAAAAATCTATGCAACGTCTGCGTGTGACTCCGAGTATATAAGAAGGCAAGGCAAGAGAGATGGAGCTTATCTACTTCCTCTTCTGGTACATCACATAAGCTACTGGAACTACGAAGGTGCGAGCTACCATTAGTTACTGGCTTTTATATCGGTCACAACTCCCTCAGGTATCATCTGAAGCAATGGTATCTCAAATACCGATTCATTCAGATTTCCCGAAGGGGCCGTGGAAACGTCCTGTGCGAATGCAAGCTCATCTGCAGAGTCAAATATCATGTGTATGGCAAATAGCTCATAACAGCAGACATATTGTTGTCACGCTGCGAACCAAAGAAGGTGGTTGGATTCATAACAATTCTAAAGCAGGAGGGCTAGAGGAATGGGCTAACACGGATTTGCCGCTGTAATATAGTATAATACCAAGAGGAAGATAAAGAGTAATAATGAAGAAAGTTATATTCGACTGAGGTCGAACCTTATACATACACCATCAACGGGGTGCGAATGACATATGAATCACACGGAATGAACTTAGACAGACGATCAGTATATATTATATAAAGAATTATCGTTTAGACACTAATTAAAAGTATTTTACTGGTTTGACGTAATGATTCCTTTCCGATTGGGTAAATTTTGAAAAAAATTGGAAAATTTCAAAACGTGGGAATTTCCAGGGATTTTTGTTAAATATGACTTTATGGTGAAAAAATAAATTAGATTTAATTATTCGTACTTTAGTTGTTCACTACTTACCATCTTTTCCTTTTTTTTTTGTGAAAAATATCTGTCTGATTTCTTTTGATGTTGACTGTATAGAGTTCGTTTACAATTAGTACCTTGTAGAACATTAATACTTACATGTGTGTATAAAACACCACAGGAAAACCTCCAAAAAGAATGAATTTATAAAAATAAACAGAATATTAACATACATACATGTACACTTATTAACATAAACATACGTTAATTTATCTAAAAAATATTAAGCCTTTCGGAGATTAAAGTTCTTATCTACTTTCTGTTTATTCAATTTATGCTCGTTAACATCATTTCCATTAGTAGGTTCAATATTATTTTGTTCACCTGCGTGTATACAACATACATACACACACACAAATATGTATATAGCTATTTTTGCATAAATTAACAATAGTTGTGCAAATACAGTTTACACATGTGTCAATACGTACACATGCATGGTACACATGATGTAAAGATTTATATGCGAATTATTGATATTTAGAGAGAATTTTAAAAATATTTTTGTATTAACTTTTCAAAGAAATGATTTTTTTTTCAATTTCATAGTTTATCCCTTTTCATCGTGTAAAGGTATTTTGTTATGTAAAATATGTCATTATATGTTAAATAACTTTTGAAACAAAATTATTAAAAAAACATTTGTTTTTGAAATGAATTTTAAAAAACCGATAAATGAAGACTTTAAGCAAATTTTTCTTATTGCATACATTTAAGGATCTTAACTGTAATCAGTAATTGTTTATCTTCATGTTGCTATATCTCAGAAATACATTCATATTAAAGCAGGCATTAACCCAAAAGCAATAGTAAGAGAATATAGGAATAGAGCCTTAGTTGTAAATGCAGGAAGAAAATCCATCAATAAATAAAAATTAGAAGAACAAGAAATGGTGATAAAGTTTCAGAAAATTTTAATTACCAAGTTAATGATAAGATAATGAAATATAAAAAATTTCCAGAGATTGTTGCATATCCATCACATAGTATATAAATTCCTTACAAAATCGTACAAATCGAAAAATCGTATAAACCGAAAACAACCATTAATTTACCTTTTAGTCATGCAAAGTACTATAAAATCAAAAACAAATGCTTTAATCATGCGATAAATAAAAACAACACAATTTAATTAATTAACAATAATTGAATATAAACGGTTATAGGGGATGAGTTTCAAAAAATTAACCCATACCATCTAAATTTTCCACATCAATTCAATAGGACGGGATACTGTTAGTTAACGAATTTACTAAATATTTTTTTAATAAAAATTTTTAAAAAATACGCTGTTAAATGTGACATGGAGCAATCTATTTTCAATACAGCCTGTCCTTTAACTATAATATGCAAATGTATCAAATTTCGTAAACATAATTCAGAATAGATTCGACCAGAAAATGGTTCTGAGAGGATTGATACACTAACAGGTGAGTTTTTCTTAAGTTTTCTTGGGTATTTTATAGTTGCGCATTAAATTAACTTACTCTTACTAAAACAGAAACAAGTATAAGAAATCACGTAGAATATAGAAATAGACGTAGAGTACAAGAGGTGATGTCGAGTATAAAAAGTGGCTTAGAGTAAAAATATAGCTTAGAGTATAAAAAATAGCGTTGAGTATAGAGAGAAGCGAAGAGTGTAAAAAATGGTGTAGAGTAAGAGAAATGATGCAGAGTACAAAAAGTGTCGTGGAGTGTTATATTATAAGAGACTATGAAGAATATAAGAGTGGTGTAGAGTATAAGAAGTGGCTTAGAATATGAGAAGTGGAGCATAGTATATGAAATAGAGTAGAGTATAAAAAGTGGCGTTGAGTACAAAAAATTGTGAAGGGTATAAGAAGTGGTGTAGACTATAAGAAGTGGTGAAGAATATAAGAAGTGTTGTAGACTATAAGAAGAGGTGCAGACTATAAGAAGTGTTGTAGACTATAAGAAGTGTGCAGACTATAAGAAGTGGTGTAGACTATAAGAAGTGGCATAGACTAAAAGAAGTGGGGACGTACAGCATAAGACATGGCGTAGAGTACAAAAAGTGGTGAAGACTATAAGAAGTGACATAGAGTATAACAAGTGGCGTAAATTATAAGAAGTGAGTAAAAGAAATAGTGAAGAGTACACGAAGTGAATATAAGAAGTGGCGCAGAGTATGAGAAATAGCACAGAACATACGAAATAGAGCACTGTAAGAATTGGCGTAGAGTATAAAAATGGCAAACGGTATAAGAAATATTATAGAATACAAGAAGTGGCATAAAGTAAAAATGTAATCTAAAGTATAAGAAGTAGCGTTAAGTATACGGAGAAACAAAGAGTGTAAATAATGGTGTAGAAAATGAGAAGTGGTGAAGAATATTAAAAGTGGCATAGAATGTAAGAAATGGCGTGGAATATAAGAAGTGGCTTAGAGTATAAAAAGTCGTGAAGAGTATAAGGAGTGATGTAGATTATAAGAACTAGCGTTTAACATAAGAAATGGCAGAGTATAAGAAATTGTGTAGTGTATAATACATGGCTTAGATTAGGAAAAGTGACGTAAAGTGTAAGAAATGGTATAGATTTCCAAAAGTCACATAGCGTATAAGAAGTGGCGTGGATTATAAGAAGTGACTTAGAGTATAAGAAGTGGTAACGAGCACACGAAGTGACTATAATGACATAGAGCGTACAAAATGGTGTAGATTATAAGAAGTGACGTAGACTATAAAATATGGCAAAGAGTATAAGAAACATTGTAGATTATAAGAAGTGAAGTAGACTTAACCACTTAACTGAAGTAGAAATTAACCAAATTTTTCTCAGTTTGCTTTTTGATTTAGCGTAAGATGGTAGCTTTCGAAGATAGATGTAGAAAATTGGAAATTTCTTAGATTGTTGTCGACAGGAAAATTGAAATTTTGTGAGCTTAAATTCATAAACTCATTTTAAATATATATTATCTTTACTTGATATTTATTATGTTCATGTGTTTGCAACTAATATATGTTTATATAAAAAATAAATATGTTTCATACTAAAATAATAATTCCTCTCACAGTATATTGTAATAAAATATGTTTTTAAAGCTGCCCTCAATATTGAAGTGCTTAGATAATAAATCTTACTGTTAGATTCGTTTCCTTTTGCAGGGTAAGAAGGGGCAGAAGGGGCAGGTTGGTAAAAGAATCTTTCTTTTGCTTCTGATTTTTCTGTTCTCGTATTTGTTTGAAGATAAGGGAAACTTTTCAATGTTTGGAATTCATTATTGGATTTTTCCTCAAATCCTTCTTTTTTTTTTGCGAATTTTTCGAAAGAAATTTAGCTTCTGTTCGATTTGTTTGCTGAAATTTTATACTTCTAACAAAGGCAATTAGCATTTTGTAAACGTGCTCATGCACGAACCTAAACGCCCCCTTTTCGGTCTAACTTCATTGCATGTACGTTGCCAGTATAATAGTATAAGCGGAGCAATTAAAACTGTACATAGTCATATAGATTTGTGCCCCCATATGTACTTATGTGCTCTTATGTATGTCTATGTGAACTCCAGTTGCGTAAAACAACAACAAAAAAATCTTCTTATTTACTTACTTTCTTACCAAAACATTATCACTATGTATTGATAACGATGTGTGTATATGTGTGTGTGTGCATATATATATGGATATAAATGTATACACAAGTAAATGCTTATTTATGTATGTGTGTAAGTGGGAATAACCGAAAAATTTCAAAAATATTTGTCTATATAATGTTGCAACTGTTGTTGTTGTTGTTGTTGTTCTTGTTATTATTGTTAAGGACTTGCTGGTTAGCAGAAAAAATATTGATTCGAAGCTCTGAGCAATATGTTCAACGAACATTTTGAAATCCAGTAGACTAATTGGATATCAACAACAATAACAACATTAGTAATATCATTAAGCTTAAAATGAAAAAGTTTGTAATTATTTTCCTTAAATTAGATTTTTACATGAAATCTGGAAATGACTTTTCTAGTAGCTTTCAAATTTCAAAAGACAACGCAATAAAATCGATATTAATTTGGAAAAGTAATATGAACCAAAAAAAATTTAAAAGGATATCCCAATGTAGAGAATAATATTCGTGCTGGACGAAAGCCAAAATAACTCTTTCAAAGAGAATCAATGAAAGAAATAATCAGAATATACACCATACTCGTCCTTAGCTCTGTGATGGGTTATATTTTAAGGTTCTTGAAAAAACTATACATAGAAAACGTTTCGAAGAAGATCGTAAGTGCGTTCACAAGTTTATTCGAACAAAAAATTTCACAATCCTAGTATTACTACTTATGTAAGTATTGCGAGGATCCAAAGTCGTTCCTAGTTTTGACTTTACATATCTTGCGTTTAGCTATAGGCTGCTAGTTAGAATTAAGTTATGGATACAATACGAATGAAAGTTTTGGGCATATGGCAAGGTTGGCATTAATAACTTTCAAGAAGGTCAAAATCAGGTGATTTCCGCCGTGGTCCATTTACAACTTGGGTGAGTTTCCGATAATTTTTTTCCTTAGCTGTGCACCTCCCAAAGCATGCAAACCTGAGTAGCTCTGTAATCGCAGTTTCTTATCTTTGACTTACTCTGTGTTTAATTCTCTGCTTTAGTTTATTCTTAATTTTAGTTCGTATTATACATCGTATATTGAACACTCTTAGAAACTACGCGTGGTTTTTTCAAAACCCTTCCTTAATGCTTACATCGAGCGTCATATTTATTTTTTTTTGGTAAACTAAGTATAAAAAATAACATATCGTGTAACAATAACTAAATCTGGAACTGAATGTCAAGAATCTAACGATTTTAAAAGATTAAAAAAAAAAACGGAGGATCAATTCACGAGTACACGTCTACTCATTATCGTAGCTCAAACAAGAAGGGTGAAAGTAGAGCTGATAATTTCTTTCGATATCTAAACTTTGATGACCAGCGTTGTAATACGTGTTTTCAATTCGTTTGAAGTCAAAGGGCTGACTTCTAATCAGATAGGTCCCGGATTTCGTAGGATCCGGGAGACCCATAGCCCGCGTACCAGATAGGATCGGGACCTTACGAAATCCGTGACCGGAATATCTACGGACCACGTACCAGATATGTTCCGAATCCTACGAAATCCAGGATCGAAAGACCTTTGGCAGGTATACTAGATAGAATCGTAGGATTCGTGACCTATGTGGTACGTGGATCATAGATCTACCGGTCCCGGATTTCGTAGAATCCCGATCCTACCTGGCACGTGGCCAATAGGTGTCACGGCCCCGGATTTCATAAGATCTGGGACCTATCTGACTCGAACCTTTGGCCCACAACGTACAAGCGTTATAACATTCGGGTCAGGTTAGTGGAGAGCGTAACACCCAAGTCAAGATAGTTTCCTCACATCTAATATTCAAATACTAACTATATCAAGTATTATTTTTACATCTAAAACTACTTGACCTATAATACGTTTACATAACCACAATATGTAGTAGAAATGCAAGTGTGGAGCAAAACATTTCCATGGGGCAATTAATAAATGCAGTACTGCCTTATGGAATAGAAGACAGAACCAGGTCCCGCTTCTTGACGTTGTCATAGTCAATTAGAGAAGCTATCTATATCTACTAAACTAGAGGCGGTGGTTACTCATCTACTAATCGAGAGATGACAAAAGTAAGGAGGTGACGAACGGAATTGCCAAAGAGCTGTAGTAAACGTAGAAAATTTCAACTTCAGGTCACAAATTTTTGCAAATAAATATTTATCTCGTAAGCGACAGGTGTGGATAAAACTTAAACTTCCTTCTTAATCCTTCGTAATCCTTCTTACTCGCATGAAGTTATTTATGTTAATAATACCGCAAAAAAATACAAAAACATCTACCAGAACCTCTGAAATTTCGACCTTTAAGGAACACAACTAATCTACATAATCGTCATAAACGGTTTTTTTTTGCCCTTTCTAACAGGCATGGCCTTCGTTCACTTCAGCACGTCCAGCTTCATTTCATAGGTTAATTGGTCTCCGGAATGTTAAAGTGATTCCATGAAAAGGAAAGGACAAGTCGTCCTATGTATTTATGATGTGCAATTAGATCTACGGTGTACAGTGCAGTTCATACTTGATCTATATACTGAACACGAAAACATAACGTTATTCATACACAATAAAAAAAGTAGTTGCCCTGGGTACAGAATGCATAAGTAAGTATTTACTTAGTCCCCAAACTCTGTTAGAGCGAAAATGAATTAAAGACAAATCAGTCTAAAAATCGCGTCATAGAAAATGCTGCATAGAAGTTATCTCTGGCAATTCATTAATATTCAAAAAAAAAAAAGAAACTAAAACCTCAACACTACTATATAGGAAGAAAGCATAAAATTTGAAACATTTCAAGTTTTTCACTTGTGGAGACTTTCAACGAAATATATGTGTGCTTTCATGTACAATGTATTTGCATTCCTTTTGCAGGCAATACGTGCTCATATGTGTATGGGTAGCACGATATGATATGGAGCCACCAAATTGTAAGCAGCAGCAGCAGCAGCATATTCTTGATGCGTGTTCGTTAACAAAACTCATGCATATTCTTATGCTCGAAATATATGTTAAATAATTTACTACTGAAGGATATATTAATTCCATCATTTCGTGTTTAACCGTTAAAAACACTTCTCAAGCGCATAAAATAACAAACAGAATATATTCTCTTGTAATCGGTGCGTCCATCCGTATGACTGTTTAATTATTATTATTATTATTGTAATATATAAATATATATATATTATAACTGAAATTTAATTATTATAATTTAAATAAATAATTGAGATCTACTTTTATTACCGTCATAATATTAAATTAAATATTTATTAATATTTTTTGACTCATTTAGATTTTTTTATTAATTAAAATTAATTAGTTTTTCATATTTCGATATCGAAATGGTTCATATTACTATTGCCTACGACTTGTATGTGGATCTTAACAATATACTTGCAATTATAGGTGTCGGGTCCATTGTTTTTTTATACACTACAGAAGTTGCAATAGCAGGTAACACCCACAAGAACTTGAGATAAACTTACTTTTTTATTATCCCTTTTTCGAATCGATTTAAACATCTCTGTCTCCCTGTTATCTGTCCGTGTAGTCTTGTACTATATTTAAGTTACAAATCAGACTTGTCGAGATATTTAGATTAAATGTATAATATCATGATCAGGTCTAAGAATGGAGGCTGTTGAATATGGTTTGGATTTTGACAGTTTTGTGGTCACTCCCCATATAACGACATATTGGAAAAAAAATTTTAACAATTTCCGTATTTCTCGACAAAAAGTTTCGAATATAGTACGTATTACGTACATGAGCCCTTTATTGGTATCACTTCTATATAAAGGTTACTATAAAAAAATAATCCTAAGATTTAACTTTAAATAGTTTATGATGTAATTTGTTATTTGAACCTTACTGGGAGAAAATTGTCTTAGATGGACCTGGATTTTTTGCATATCTCGCTATGTAGAGATTAGTTCCCTATACGGTATATTTTGATAATTTTATGACGAAACTAAGTAAAGACTTACACGCATGAGAAGAGAAATGGTGTAAGGTATTTATTAACCGCTTTTGTCCGACTGTAACATTTTGATTTTTTTTTTCAACTAAAAATATGAAATACGCGGAATATTGAACCAGAAGAAGGTACATAAGAGGATAAGGAAACGAAAAATTTCTGAGAATAATGCAAAAAATGCATTTATAAGATAATTCTATCGATTTTATTAGAATTAAATAACTATGTATGAAACATTATTTTAGATGTGGAAGTATATTACGAAGCTTTGAAAAAAATATTATGGTAAAAAAATAAACTGAATTTGAAAGCTTTGTAATAATAGCCTGCTGCGCTTTATTATAAATTTTTGGCAACAGATATTTACATTTCTAGTGAACGATGAAATTATATATCGGATAATATGTTTTGTCTGCGGGGTTTTTTGGTACATTTTTGAACTTCTTTTTGCCATATGATTGATTTGATTTAGTGCCTCCGCTATTTCCTGACAGCTTATGTGCTGATCTTACTGCAACAGCTGCAAAATTTGGTCGAACATTTTTATCGTTCTCGTTCTCGGTCTGATAAGTTTCGGTTTTCGTCTTTGTTAGCTAAAAACTTTAATAGCATCCTATACAATAGTAGTGCTTCAGACCAAATCCTTATAAAATATAAAACATGGATCTTGTATTAGCTAAAAGAAAAAAAGAGGAAAGAGAGAGAGAGAGAGAGAGAAAGATTGCTAAATAGTAGCAATTAAGCCCAAAGTCTAATATAATATACAATTTGGAACATATATTAGCTGAAGGCATACCGTTACAAAAAAGGAAAGGACGCACAGAGAGATAGGGAGTTAGATAGAAAGAGAGAGAGATAGAGAGAGAGAGAGAGAGAAAGAGAAAGAGAGAGAGAGAGAGAGAGCAGATTAAGCCCAAAGCCCAATATCATGTAAAATTTGGAACACATTTTAGATGAAAGCAAATCCGTATATAAAAGCAAGAGAGGGAGGGAGAAAAGGAGTTTTCTTTCGTTCTTGCTCTGATCTTCTTGTTCAGCTCCTGCATTGCACGGAAACTCAGAAATTGCTGCTTTCAGTTCCAATCATGCTTAGTTGCTAAAACACATTTATTTATTTTTTAAATTAATAATTTCTGCTAATAAAACAATTTCCTTTATATTCTAACATAATGCTTTGCTCTTATTTTTCTCAATTCATCTATTGTGACTGTAATAAATGTGACCTTGAGAAAATGCTTTAATATACCATGATTGCCCTACTTGAACAACCAGACCATTTCTATTTCACATTCGCTAACGAATCGGATGCATTCCATACACGTACAATTGATTGATTTCCTAGTGTAGTTAGAATTTCCGGCAAACATTACAAATACTGCACGAAACGACGATAGATGTGGAGAGATATAGTATGTCATGAGAACAAAAATTAACATATGGCTAAAGCTATAAGGAGGTCAACACAATTTACTGCCACATAGTGACACAATTATCAACAAAAGGGTTTGAGATGTAATTAAAAGAATGTAGAGAAATTAATGTAAAACAATTGTATTTTCTATCCTTCTCTCTCTCTCTTTCTCTCTTTCTTTCTTTTTCTCTTACTGTTTCTCTTTCTTCTTTCTTTCTATTCGTTCTCTTCTCTTTATAGTGAAGTACTTTTTTTATCATCAACTCAAGGTATTATGTGCGACAGCCTGTATTATTAAAGTGAATTAATTTTGCAAGATATTCCATAAAGAAATTTTGTAGCTTTGAATGTAAAGAACATACATCAACGGAGCGAATTTGTTTAATATATTGTGTAATGTGACAGTTGCTACATATAACAGTTGTTACATTAACAGCCTTTTAATTGTTTACTTTTTCATTCTCATTGCTTTTAGGGAGAAGAATTCTGTTAAAGGCTTCGTTAGACAAGACAGTAACTATTTAAATTTGTTCGATAGCACAAAACAAGAGAAAATGCTTACGCAACGTTTAGATTCATTGAGAAAACATAAATAATGGTTTTAATGCGTCAAACATTTCAAAATTAAACAACAAAGTTCTTCAGTTATTTTCAAGCCAAACAATCTCTAGAAAATCTTAAAATCGTGTAGATAATATGTAGAGAATGCGTAGGGACTGACTAGAGGATATGTAGATATCTAGATATCTAAATATGTAGAGAAAATGTATTGTCTACATGACGTGCCTTGGTCGTAGAGAATGTGTAAAGAATACACCTGCATCTACATCTATAATTTCTCAATTACAAATTTGAACTTTTTTTTTCGTATTAGATAAGAATTGAGGTAGTTGTCCGAATTATGGTCAGTACTTTTTCAAAAAATCGTTAACGTTTTCTTTAAAAAAAAGTAGTGAGTTTGTAGACTACCACGATCAAAATGACTATCACTGTATATTTAAAGGCGCGACGACTACGGAAAATTGTCCCAATGTGTTTTTACATTTAATAGAAACGTAAGAACGAAAAACGCTGCTTAAATTTTGCTTTCGTCTTCCTAAAGTATGACGTCGTATTTACATTTTGTGGATAATCCGCGTCAACCGTCAAATTTGATTTAAGAATCTACATTAATAGAATTTTCCATTTTCTGACAAAAAATAGATGGCATATCCATACAAAATTTAGAATCCTTCACTATAGCATGTGCTTTCAAGGACTTCTAATGCACACGTTTGAGTATTGCAAATGAAATGACAGAACAAGCAAACTTTGTCCATGTATATCGAATATAAGAAATACTATAAATAATAATAAATAAATGGCTGTTGCAAGTAAAGCCATGGAGAGCTGAAACTAACCACATAGAAGTTACTTAAGACGTTAGATGATTAAAGCAAAAGCTTCGTTATTACTACGATTTGACTAATTCCCGATACTTTGTGATGAATAGAAAAGAACAGAGTTAACTAATACCTTGCATTGTTTAATATTCGTGTACTGTCCTACTTATTTAAATTCCGGCATTTTCTAACTGGAGTATTCGCTCTGATTTGATTAAATCCCGACACTTTCATTTCATTCATATTAAGTAACTATGAAGCTTAAAGGCCTATCAACTAGTTGCAAAAATAGAATTCATGTGAAAAGAGAATCTACAACGTAAGTGAGCACACATAATAGCTGACAACGTAATCGTTTGGCTTTAAGTGCTCCAGCGAAAAGAGACACGTTAAGGGTTTAGATGTATGATCAGTCTTCTTTTAAATGTCTTCAAGAAGTCAAATTAAGTGGTAACGCATTCTAATATCTAGCAATACGAACCGTAAGAGATCCTTCGATACATGAGTTAGAAAAGCGTGGTATTAATATGAAAGGATTTCTATACGATCAAGAGTACTGTAGTCGTTCAAATAAAAGGTTTGAGGAACGGAATTGTTCTCATTGGAGAATACGATTAACATTAGCAAGATTGTACCTTATCATCGCCTACTTTTATTATTGTTACCGTACTGAAGTTTTCGCTGCTTAAATATTAAAGCAAAAATGCACAAATATCTAAAGAAATCCGATAAAAGGCCTTTAAAATAGTCCATCTATACGAACTGTTATTAAGCCGGGTTTGTCAGCCTTTACTTTTCATTATTAAATCTACTTAGGATGGTATAAAAAGTCTGACACATTTTTTATTGTTGTAGTTATTTGCATTATTTAACTACATATATATACGGCTAATCCCTTCCGAATGCTTGTAAGCAACAAATACATACACTTGTGTATGTATGTATGTAAACTAAAATAAGTGTGTCGCACATTTTGCTATGCAATACCGTTGTGTGTATCCATTTTCAATAGTGGTTGTTATTTAACACATATCCATATATATAGATGTGCCCATAATTATGAAAATGGTCTAAATCAAAATTTAAAAAAATGAGTTTATCATTTCAATTTCATAACATATTTTATATTATATTTTGAAGTAAATTAATTCAATATGACTTTAACAATATCGTTAAAAATGAACCGTTAGATAGTTGTTGTAATTTCCACATTATATGGAATTTATTTAGGATTAATTACGAAAGTGGTCTAAATCAAAAATTTAAGGAAATTATATGATTATAACTTTAAAATAACGGGTAACTTTCTTTGATACGTTTCGGAACTACATACACAATAAGCCGACAAATGACTATCAAACAATAACAGAAACGACAATACATTCTGGCCTACCTAAAAATACATCAGAAGGAAAAATTAAAGCATTTAGGAATGCGGAAGAGAAATTATATCTTAGACAAAGTTATGAGTTACGTTTGCAACATCCCGAACAAATTAGAAACTGTCTTGCAGAGGACCAAAAAAAAAGGCAAAAAAAAAGGCAAAAAA
>KK351037.1:1808999-1822619 GCA_000671755.1 Glossina brevipalpis | reverse complement strand
AATCGAGCTAGCCCCGTAATTCATTTGTCAAAACCTTTTCAGCATTCAAAAATTTTCATAGACCCTACGCAGTACATGTACAAGAATGAAGACTACACATGCGTACGGACGGACAAACGGATAAGGAAAAAATTCAAGGACAATCACGACTAGCTCAATGTATGTATATATATTGAAATTTATTTGTCCCTTGGCCGACATCTTAATTTGTGCAATCAAGAGAATGATTATCATAAATATGCATATGGACGGACAATCGAACATCGGACAGATTGAGGGGCAACCAAGGCTAGCCCAATATATATATATATATATATATATATTGAAATCCATCTGTCCCCTGTTGGACATCTTAATTTGTGCAACTAGGAAAATGAGCACTATACATATTAATATGGACCTGTCCGACATCTTAATTTATATAATCGGGAGAATGAGTGCCACATATATGTATATGGACGGACAGACGGACAGCGGACAGATTGAGGAACAGTTAAGGGGAAAAGGGGGGCTGTCCCTATTCGTCCCCTGCCCCCTTGTCAGATAAGGAACTTAAGGATAGTCAGGCTGGCCGAATATACATATATAGAACAAAGAGGACAGATAGGGATAGTCCCCTTGTCCCCTTGACTAGCCTAATATATATCATTATATATAATGAAATCCATATGTACATATATACACATATATAAGCTTGGGAATCCATCAATCTGTCCCTTGTCCGTCTATCCGTCCATATGTGCATTTGCAGTACTCATTCTTCCGGTTGCGCAAATTATGATATCGAACACAAGATCGACGAATTTTTTTCTTCATGCTTTTCTTCTTTTGCAATTTCTTACGACAGACTTGTTGAGTATAAAATAGTCGGCTCTAGCCGAATATAGTTGCCTTAGTTTTTATATTTTTAGCAGATGTTTGTTGTTCTTGCTTTTCTCCTTTTTTTGTTTTTTTTTTTCTTTTGCAATATTTTATTTTACATTTTTTCCGCACAAATGAATCTGAACTTGAGTATGTCAGCATTTATTGTACATTTTCTTGTTTTTCGATAAGCTCTCTTCAGTTAAATTGAATAAGTTGTTGTCTAAAAATTTTTTCACCGATTGTTTCTTTGTGTCACACCCATGAGCTTATTGCAGATGAATGAAGAAGATTACGAAAGACTTGTTAAGATTCGATTTCGATTTACTATCTGCTTCGTCATGTCGACACCAAATTTGTTATAAAATGTAGTCATTTCAATTTTTACACAGATGTTCGTCCAGGCCTTAATAAAAGTAGTTTCTTTTATTTGGCTTGATTTTATAAACTGTAAGCTTTCATAAACTGCAACTGTGTATTGAACCAGACACGTGTACATTACGACCACTTTCAAGTAAAGCGAACTTTTTTGAAAAACTGACGATATGAAGGAAATTTTCTATTCTTAATATATTTCGATAAAAATCTGGGAAAAATAATGTTTTAACTTACAAAGTGAATATAAGAAAAATTAAATAGAGTGAAAGTACACACACAAACATAAGCACATATTTTTAATGAATATAGTTTCGTTATCGAATCTTATAAAACAATTTAAAAAATGGCCATGATTTAGCTAAAAACATGCAACAAAGCTTGAAAAAACAAGTTGAAACAACAAAAGAAAGTTAGGCAAAGCTGGGCTTTAAATACCCTACACCGCTTTGCCTAACATAGTTTTTCATTTACTTTCTTGAAAAAATACTATAAATTATATCTTATTTCCGTCTAAAGGCACGTCATTTATAGGAGACGTTATAGAGAAGGAAGCATAAACGGTGGACAGACATGGTCCAAATTTAACAAATTTTGCTGTCAAAGATCTCATTCTTCAACTATCTTTCCCTAAAGTACTAGATATTAGTCTTCGTTGCCATATAGAGAGCTACTTTTCCTAACAAATCTTATATGTTTTGGAGTTCCAAAAATATACTTCCCTGATCCAAATTTGATACAGTTGATTTTTATGTTAAAGTACAAGTACACATCAATATTCATAATAAAATTTTAAAGGTCAGATCTTTTGGCGTATGAAAGAGGCTGAAATTTTGATCATACAAAAACTTCTTCCAAATGGACCTTCAAAAAAAGGTTGGTCCGAATGAATCCATCTTAAATAGCGTTTGCCCGTGAAACAAAAAAAAGTCATCAAAATATCTCAAAAATTGCGATTTGAAAGTCGAATAAGATATTATATGGACAGACATCAGAGGTACCAAGGTCAGAGAGATAGATGTCACATTGAAGAGGTCAGGGAGATCAACAGACAGAAAGGGAGACAGACGGATAAATAGATAGGCAGACAGGTAGACATATAAATAAACAAATAGGCGAACAGATAAGCAGCCTGATCCTGCGAAGATCTGTGTAATGAAAGGTGGGTCCATCTTAAGCCTTTCTGAGCGCTGCCTACATGTGTTACAAACATTCGCACAAATTTATAATACTCTATACTATAAGTGGTGTAGGCCACAATGGAACAACCGTGAAAAACAACGTCTATCTAAAAAAATATGCAGCAAAACTTAAAATATATATATGCCTAAAAATATGCAACTAAATTTAGTAAAAATTAAATTATGCCTAAAAATATGCAATAAGATTTAAAACAAACTGGGACCAGAGTAAAACAAGCCGAAAATAATTTGTGTCAATAACACGAGGGCTACGTGTAAAACGTAATATTTGATGCTATGACATTAGGAATTGTAACTTATCGATCTATTCTTTATTTTTTTCGTTTGTTTTATCTACATTTTTCAAAACCAAATAATAGTGCTTAATCTAAAAAAATCACTTAACAAAAGTAGTGAAATATTTATGTGAACTGTTTTCTAGGACGAATCAAATTTTTCCTGTTTGTAAGGCAAACTTTTCCCTCTCGAACACTAATGAGTAACTTTTTTATATAGAAAAAAACCCGAATATTAAATTCTCTTTTTTATTTTTAAATTTATATTATTCGTTTAAATGTGTTGTAAATAAAGAGGAAATATTTTGTAAAATTCTATCTTTAATTATGGTTTTACGAATTTATAAATAAAGAGAGAATTTTAATAAAATAACTACAATAAATAAATATTTTATAATCGAATGTATTTTAAATTTATTTATTTAAAATGTTAGTTCGCTCCCACTAATAAATTTACAGCTATTCAAACAATCAAGCCGCACTTATTTTGGCAAGTGCTCGATATATATAATTTCAGCAAATAAAGGCCGTGAGCTACTTCACATAAATAAATCGAAAATATTGTAAATAATTTTAGTTTCTATCGGTAGAATAATTTTGTATTATGTGTGTGAGTACACGAGAGAAAACTTTTTTTATCGCCTTTCTATTCGCCAATTAATTGTTAATATCATTTTAATAAAGTAATAATTTATATATTCACATATTGGCGGTAAAATCATATATCGCTGTAATAACCATATGTGCTTCATGTTGTTGTTCTAAACCATACATTAATGGCGCCTGTGTTTGCTTTAGTTTAATATAAAATAATAAATAATAAATAATTATATAATGAATAATAGGAAGCGAAGGTAATTTAATAATTTCTTTTTTAGTTTTGGGAAAAAACTTGAAGTGAAGTCGAACTAGTTTCAAAGTGAACTTTCTTTTTATTTTTGTATTTATTAATCAGAAATATTTGGAAGTCTTCAAAGTAAAAAAAGAATATAGATCGGAGGTTTCCAAAACAATTTGTACTCTGTTAGAATTAAAGGAGAGAACTCAGGACGTATTTCTTCAAAGATTTCATTGTTTATGTTGACCATTAAGATTAACAGAATTTTGTAGTTTCATTTCATGCAATCAACTTATGGCAACACATAACTCGCTTAACATGCTGAAAGCTTTCCTTGCACTTGCCTGCAATGATGGACCGGTTCAATTATTAAGAAAACAATCTTTCTCCATACTCCAACTCCGGCTTAAGCAATGCATCTTGCGATGCGTGGAGCTGGGCATTATTAGTTTAAGCCATCGCAGGCTCAGCCTACGCTGACAATAGATATAAGTCTAACAATGAAATAAGATGCATAAGGAAAAAGTTACTGTAGGTCCATCCGTTCTTGTCCTCTCTCCCACATATACCTCGTCAATCTCACGCCGTCTTGCCACTCTATCATTCACTTAGTAGTAATACATTAATTACGAGAGTAATAATAATAGAATACAACAAAAAAAATATTTATCGTTTAAAAAAGAAAACACGAACCAACAAATACAACCCACTTTTGATTCCGGTTTAGGTGTCCTTTGTACTGTACTCATAATATGATGGCTGCCAAAAACTTGAGCTGATCGTATAAGTATCCAGATATACACACATTTCCTCCTTGAAAAACCTTTTCCCAATACGACTTCAGCTCTTATCACATCAGTTTTTATGTTAAAGCAAAGAATACTCTTTTCCTTCTCTTTTTTTTTGGCTTTTATTTTAGTATAAACAAGATTAGAAACTTATATAACTTGTACTTCTTTGCACTTGTCTTCAAGTAACCTCTTTAGAAAAGATTTTGTCTACATTGTTGTTGTTTTTGTAATTAGGAAAAATATGTTTGTAAGACTTTCCATCTCTTTTAAAATGTTTCCTTATTTTGTGTGAAATAATTTAAGTTTTTCAGATCATTATCCACTGAACACTTGCTTTATACATATTTTCTCTGAACTGATTGCCTTTTTCAGCAGGTAAACTTCGATTTCCTACTGCTTCTTTTAAAAGCCAAGCTTTGAATGACTACTGCTCCTTTAAGCAGCTTAAGTTTGAATGAATAAGTAACCAAAGCCCAAGGAACACACGCTCTCGGACTAAAAAAAAATCAACGAACACTTTTCTCTCTTTATATCTCTCTCCTTTTGCCTACAGCAGGTACTAAATCGGGCGATATATGCAAAAGAAGGAAACATGAAAGGGGGATAGATTTACCGATGCTCCGCTATTTTAGTTATATAAGAAATTTTTCGATAAAGGGGACATAGAACAAATAAGATATGTTTTGTATAAAAAAAAAAAAATAAAAATATACGCGGGCGATACAATCTATAGTAATAAGACACAAATTGCTTAACATAATCAAAGTTTTTCCCTTATTCACTTTCCGAAGCAGACCATGCGTCGTGTCAGTCAAAAACATGATTTTTCTTCACATATTGCTTCACTTCACATTTATGGCAATATATAAACTATTTGAATATATTTGAAATTTTTCTTTACAAATCTCTTTTGCCGTGATTTGACTCAGGGGATATTGTCATTTTCCATTCAATAAATTCATTTCATAATAAAGAAATATTTATCTAAATGATAAATTGATTTGAAAACAAGTAAGGAAATTATATCCGGCTGTGCCGAATCTTTTCTTAAAAAAAGGGGGAAAAAAGAGCTATATGGTATTGAAAGACTTACAATGTTAACCCATATGTTAGGTTACATATGTTTCAGTTGAACGTTGAATGAGTTTAATACAAAATACATAAAATCGTAATAAGAGAAGGAAGGAAAGAAAACAAAGGAGAAATTTTGTTACACAAGAACCCAAAAAAGACTTTAATCACTTCTCTAGATAAGTAAGTAAAAACATCATAATTATTTTCATTTTCATTCAAATTGTTAGAGATTTTTATTTCCACAACAACAGTATGGAAAAGTCTTACTATACATCATTGCGTACATCTGCAGTTGGACTTTCAATACAAAACTACCTTTGAGCAATTTATACCAACTCATACGATATCCTTAAAGCCAAAAATACAAAACAAGAAAAAAAAAACAAACTTCATCAACAACATATTTTACCTTATAGCGCAAAATCTTATGAAGGAATTGATTAGTCAGAGATGTAACTACAAGTGAAAAATTTTTGTTTCTTCCCTTTATTGATTCAATACTTACGCATTCATATATATGTAGTACATGGGCTATATGTTCATAAGCAGAGAGATAGAGAACACACATTATTAAGCAAAATGACAAATTGAAGCCTGTGGTAGTTTTTGCTTCACCTAAATACTGGTAACTAACTACAAATCCATTAGCTTCTTAGATGGGGATGGGGTGCGTTTGATTGTATTAAGATTTACTACCGTAAGGCAAATGTTTGTTTGCATTTATTAACCTAATTCAATATCCCATTACTCGGAGTTATTGGTAATGATATGAACAATAACAAAATATGATTAAATTTCATGAGATGTTTATCTGCTATTGCGGTCCCCCACAAAATTGGCCACAGATAAGCTCGTTTCCTGTTAATTAGGCAAACAAGGCAATGAACACTCTTTCTGAGTTAACGTGCAATTAAAACTGAGCGACATGATCAATTCATTAAATTCATAATTTATTAAATTTTAGCGTCCATAAATTGATGTCCGAAATTTTCTAATCTTTTAAAATTTGTAAAATGTTTTGCTTATCATAGTAGTATTGTAATAGCAAACTAGTGAATGTATCTCAAAACTTCGCCTTCTAATATTCTTTTCCTCTCTCCATTATAAAATATTACCATATGAAGGCTTCCCTGTCATAAGAATCTTCATAGGCAGAGGTGTTCGAAGAACAAGCCTGTGTTATCCAAACTTACTCCAATATATTTCAAATGATATTTAAAATTTTGGATCAACTTTCACGTAAAAATACTATAAATTGAGTTTTGTTGCCACATATTGAGACTTATTTTTTTATAAGAAAAAGAGATTCGGGAAGTCAACCTTTCTCATCTGAATTTCCTACATTCATTTGAGAGTTTGTAATTTTTTACCAATGTTTGACGAGAAATATTAAAAGTGGAGTGGAGTATTGTTTATCACATAACCTTTTTTTTTTGAAATAGAGCTTCGTTAGAGAAGTGATCGTAAAAATGGGCTGAACCAATCAGTTTTCACTACATGCCAATGTATCAAGTTTGATCAAAAATTTCCCCCTGCAGACAGCACATGAACAAATTGACAGAGGGACGGACATATAGGCGGGCACCCATACTGACGGACACAGACGGACAGACATCCAGACGGATACATACAAATGGACGGAAAGATAAACGGACGGACAGGTAAACAGGTAGATATACAGTCGGACGGACAGGTAGACGAATAGACATATAGACGGACGGACAGATAGATGAATAGACATACAGATGGGCGGAAAGGTAGACGGATAGTTAAACAGACGGACATACAGACAAGCGGAGTAGCAGACAGACAAGCGAACGCACAGACAGATAGTCGGATGGTCATACAGACGGACAGACACACAAACGAGTCTACATACGGACCGGCGGACAGGTAGACGGATAGATGAACGGAAAGACAGACAAGCGCCCAGGCAGACAAGCGGACTGGCGGATAGAAAGACAGTCGGGCAAACAGACAGACGCACAAACAGACAGACAGACATATTTAAACCGATTCAGAAAATGACAACAAATCAATTGGTTTTCTGTATTTATTTTTAGGCGAAAATAAAGTTATGCATAATTTGATACAATTCTCCCATTTCCGATACTTATAACAGCGTAATAATTCGTCGGTTAAAATCTTCTATAGCTTTAGATAGCATAACGATGAGGCACGGTTGTTGAAGGATTTTTTGAAAGAAAATAAACAGCATTCGCGCTACTTTCAATACACCGCGAAAAGATGTAGTCTAATGGTATTATTATGTGGTCTATACAGTGATCGTATTAAAATTCAGACGATAGTTTCTATTAATCAAGCAGGAAGTGTTGCGTTGAACGCTAAACAGTGTCGCTTTTTCCTTTTTTGATTTACACAGGAGCCCTTAAGCTTCAATTAGCTACAATATCGATCTAAGTGTATTACCCTGGCTGAAGGTAACTGCCGAGAATACCGGATATTTCTTTTAATTCCAATAAAGACAAAGAATAGTTTTTCTCGGTTGTCGCACGCACCGTGCGTCCTAATACTTTTTCTTACCTCGATAGCGTATTTTTTTTATCATTCAGAAAAGGCTCGATTTCTTTAGTTAGCAATAGAGATTCGGAAAGAGAACGAAAGAAAACACAAAGTTCGTCGAAATTATATTGAGATTTTTTTGTAAATATTAGGCCACTGAGGAGATAATTTTTTATAATTTTTTTTTTTCAAAGATTCACTTTAGTGAGTAAATTTATTAGAATAAATTTTACAAAAATTCTTTCCTTAATATTATTAACTACTTTATTAAAATTCCTCCAAAATGCGATATTTCCAGAATAAAAAACATTGAATTTTCTTTCGATTGTTAATTTTGAGAACCCATCTGGCCAATAGACAGCACAAACATTCAACTCCTCTTAAGGCGAGTATGCAAATTTAACTAAACAACCTTTAGGTGGAAAGGTACGATGTTTTATGTCAATTTTCGCAGCCATAAGCATTCTATAGATACACGACAGACGGAAGAACTTGCAAACAAAAGAATACGGCCAAACTAATTTCATTTCTCGCCAAAAAAAAATCTTATCGCGAAAGATTGTATCGCATATTAGAAGCACACTTGGAATGCTTTTGAGAAAAATGTTTTAAGAGGTAGAGAAACGCATAAGCTACTGCCATCATTGCGTATAATTTTCAACACAATTTAAATATCGTGAAACTCACTATTTGTTGTAAACCCTACAACGCTTGCAGTACAAGTATAGTAAATTGATGTGGAACGTGGGCATCCGAAAGGACGAAATAAAAAATCAACTTTTTCTTAACATGATTTCGTCAAATCACATTTACGAGTATTCCCCATATAACGATTTATTTTGAAAAAATCATATGAAAAAAATAACGGTATTAGTCGAAAAGAATCTAGAAAAAAGCAATATATATTCTCATTCCAAATGAACGGGGAAAACTTATAATAAATGGGACCATTTTTTGAACTTATTCCCCCATGAACGTTCGTAGGCTTTTATCTGGCAATACTGTCGAATTGTTGGTTTTGGACGACATGTTATGTATTCACTGATTTTTGTTACGTTTTTGAGGTTCCTTTTGTAACCTGCTGTTTTTAAATGATACCAAACTGTCATATGATTGATGTTTAACGCTTTCGCTTTTTTCCTGACAGCTTGCATGCCGGTCTAGCTCCACCAGTTGCAAAGTTCTATCGAGTTTTTCATTGAATGGCCGACCAGAGCGAAGTACATCAAAATTTCAGTAAAGGGATCGAACAAAAAACCTCTTGTGTCCTTCGTTTACTCACAGCATCTCTCACTTTATAAGTTTCTATAGTAAAAAATCATCACATAGCGCATTTCTTCAGATATTTCTTCACTCATTTTCAAATCAATGTAACATTTTACACCAGCCAAGAATTAGAGAACTGTATTCCGAAAAAATGTAGACAGAAATGTCATCTTTTAAGCAAAGGTTCTTCCGTGACAATCAGATAAGTGTTGCCAAATATACAAGCATCAACACCACCTTGTGGCAGAAAACTGATATCACTCCCATATCACTCAATATGTTACGATAGAAGTAATGCTTTGACACATAAATTTATTTGGACGTAGACCTGTTACTCGAGTGCCTTTGCATATACAGTTACCCAAGACAAGTAATACTTCAAAGAAGGTAGAACAGTAAACTTGAAAACCATAAGTTTTGATCCTTCCCAGTCTGCTATTTCCCTCTATCTGCATTTCGTTCTAATCATCATCTTGCTTACAGATGCATTGGAGATATGATCTGAGTGATGAGTAATTAACAAAGAAAAAATTGGACAATTATTTGAACCGAAATGATGTAGGGTTTTGAGATTCGGTCTTCGGTATGCCTTTTCGACTTGTTTTTATATATTTCAACTGCACCATTGTTATGAAATCTGAACACACTCTAGGCCCACAGACGCCGCAAAATTCTTGCTTTTTTTTTATTATATTTTCTTTTAACACTTTAACTAAGGAGTCTATCATTGTTTGTAAAGCAAGAAAGGTAAAGAAAAAAAAAAGAAGAGGATAAAATATAAGCACGCATTCCATGGATAGAGAGCAAAAAATATTGCTTAAGAATTTTGTTAGAAAATAGATGAAAAACCCGTAAATTATTTTACATAAAAGCATCTTAAAATATTGTTGGCTTAGTTCAGCGAGAAAATTATCATCATCTTCTTCTTCGTTCCCGTCTTCTTACTCTTCTCCGTTTTCCACTTCTATATATTTTACTCTTCTTCTTGCTTCAATGTTAAGCATTTATTTAATCTATGAATAGCACGATATTGTGTGTATCACATAAAAACCTTTCAAATAAGTATTCATTTGTAGTCTTTACGTATTCATAAATATTTGTATGTAAACAGGTAAACAACATTTTGTACTCGTTCTTGAGAGAAATACATAGAATAGTAAACTTAGAGAAATGAACGTGGAGAAGGTGGATGCTAAGGTACGATGTACGGTTTATTAGGTTGTTTATGGGTCTCGTTTCATTTTATATTATTTTTGTTACACTATCAACCAAAGATTTGAAATATTCATCAAGAAACAAGGGAGAAAACTTTATACGCCTCAAGGCGACTATCAGATACTCGCCATTTATACCAAGAAATTTCAAATAATATGCAGAATATAAATACCTTTCGATGTGCATTCATTCTTGATGCATTCATCGTGATTACAAGCGTTTACAATTCCCTCATTATTATTATTATTATTGTTATTATTGTTGTGCTTCAAACTCGGCAACAAGATAATGATAAATATCTTAAAATTTCCATATCTTGCTGTTACTACTACACTTGCGTTGAAAGCATTATTATGTTCGATGATTTTCTACTGTCATATCATTACGCGATAAACGGTATGTAAATCGTAGGAATGTGATCATTAAGTTGCATTAGACGCGCAAGAAGGATATTGTATATCGAAATTCTGAGATACGTACTGCACGTTGCGTCTGTCGTTAATTTTAGATGTTGCACATGGCCTGCTGCACTGACAAAACTTAGTTCCACGGTGGTGAACAGCGTAGAGATTAATTTAAAACGTTGATTTTCGCCTATCCTCGGGGATAGATCCAATGTTCACCCTTTATTGGGCCCTGCTACACCAGAAATCATAAAACGATTTTACGGGCATGGATTGTCTTCTCCTTTCCTGGTATAATAACTCCTATGCAACACTTCAAATATTTAATTTCTCGCGATTTTAAATTAACCAAAGACATCAAGAAAATCCCCGAAAGGACGTTCCCTGTTGTCTGCAATTCGTTGTAGCTCCATGAGTCCGGTAGTACTGTAGAAAGGACTTGTGTGTAGATCTTCCACGCAATCCACCATCATAATTCATCACTTATTTTTCTGATACCGTTTTCTGAAGTCAACTTCTATTTCTAAGATCCGTAGTACGATGATAAAAAAAGTTTCTTGAACAAGAAAGATTTCGCTGCTCACGTTCTCCAAGAGGATGTTTCCGTTGTTGAGAAATATCTAAGTCAGTCGCAGTTCACGTGGGTAATCGATAATTAGTACATAGTGTTGTAATGCTAGTTGAAGCTCCGCTATACTTCTATAAACATTAGTACTACCAGCAGAAGAAGTTGTAGGGAGATACGGGTAGCTGGTACATACCAAATGGCTAGTGTTTTGACTTTGGCGATCGAGCTTTTCACTAGAGCTGGATCCAATCCAAACTAAGCCTCATGATATTTAAAGTAGAGTTTACCGCATTGTAAATTAAATCCGGATACACAAACTGGATAGATACCTTTCTTATCTATTAGGATCTATGTAGTAGACTGCAACACTTTCAAATTTATGTTCTATCAAATTAATCAAACTGTATGCTAGCTTTCGTAGAACTTCTGTCAGTCGAAGTAGGACAATAGGATAAAACTTATGAAAGTAAATTGAAGAAAACAGAGAGAAATTCAAAAACTTTCTTTTGAAAAACAAGCAGGAACATTATTATTGGGAATGGTCGGTCTACCAATTACCCTAAGCACGTCCTCACCTAAAGCAATTTTTTTTTTGTAATAAAATACCAAAAATTGGACTAGTTTCCGTATAAAGCACTGCACTTAAACGGACGTGGTCTGTTGAGGAACTTCTCAGGCTCGCTTCATGTGAGATGGGAAACAGATAATAAATCTCTGTATGATTCAAATTTGATTGAGTTAACTTTTATGTCAAGTTACTATTATGGGGCGAAATTAGAGCTTTTTAGAATCCATATAAAGTCTATTTTCTTTATGATCTATATGGCTATGTAGGAGAAGATTGAAAAGCTGGTCTATTTAATCAAAATTTTTTGTAATCAATTAAAATTTTTTAATCGAAAATTGAAAAACTTGCAATTTTTGCTCGTTTAGCAACTCTTCTAGAGCATGACGTTATATAGGAAGTTCGTCCAAAATTAGTCTGATTTAATCCATTTTTAATAGTGTCCGTCTTTGCTTTAAGACTTTTTCAAAATTTGCGAGCTGTAGATGGAGCACAATACTAAATGGATTGACACTCGATAGGAACAAACTCAAATCCAATATGATTTTGAATATGAATAATAAAAGTCAGCTCCACCTTAAGCGCACCTATATCTATGTACATATATCCACACGCAACCTTAGTATATCTTTTAGAAAAAAACACTGTAAAGTAGGATATAGAAGGACAATTCTCGAAATTTATGCATTGAAAAAAATAAAGCCAGATGTTGTTGTTGAATAAAGTTATCGCTTGACTTTCCTCGGAACTTTAAAAGTTTTCTTTGCATTATAGCGACACCATAGCAACGTTCTTAAGAATTCATAAGAGCAAACTGATGAAATTAAAAAGAAATTGAAAAATTGCGCTTCAAAATATGCAAGAAATAGTGTTTAGCTTTATTGGTTTCTGCTATACATCAACATCCTTCTGCTTTTATTGAACATTTGCTTATAGCGGTGCTCTACATTTTTAGTGGACGAATCTTTGATGCTAGTTGCGTACGCCTTGCACTCGACATTGACAAACGGTGTGTAGAATGAAAAAAAAAAATTTCGCATGCAGTAGGAAAACTAAATTGTCGGTTAACATGTCCCAGGGCTGTTACGATACTAGCGATGACTAAGAGACAGTTCTCCATGATATAATGAAAACATCAAACTAAAGTCTGACAACTGTCTTGTCGTTATTAAAAGAAATATAACAAGTACTAAAATTATATTCAGATGTGATCGAATCTTTTGTACCCATCAATTTCATCTGAAAATAAAAAAAAAAAAACTCAACCAAACTAAATTTCTATCTTTTATAGCGTTAGGTGGGTGTCGGTGATTTTTTTCCATTTCCATAATGAGCAAAAGAACCTGGAGAGCAAAGATTCTATATGTGTTGCGCTGTAGACTTGTGCTTTGACCGATATTCTAATGTTTTTGCCAATTTTGAAGCCGTTATCTTAACTTCTGCGACTGGGAGAGCGTTTAACGCAGGCATAACTTAGATGATCAGATGGACAGATGGATGGAATTTGATACTGACTATATGAATATATAAATATATATGAACACTTTAAGCGGTTTATGAACCGTCCTTCTGGGTGTTGCTAATAAAATGGTAAAATGAATATACCCACACACCTCGGCGTAGAGTATAGAAACTTATAAAAATATTTGAAGAAAAAAACGAT
>KK351037.1:1787558-1802076 GCA_000671755.1 Glossina brevipalpis | reverse complement strand
TTTTTAGTTTCCAAACAAAATATTATAAAATGTTAAGATTTTTTTTTCTTTTATGAAAATATTTGTTCATTATTATACATATAATTAATAATAAACAAAAACAAGACAAAAAAAAACTTTTTCTTCCAAAAAGGGAAAACCACGGTAAATATTCCTGAGAATACATTTTTTTATTCGTTTAAGAGAAGCTTTGAAGTTTCAAAAATATGCGAAACAAAAGACTCATTAACAGAAAGGAATCGTATTTTTTAGAAATTTCGACCTTTTTAGAACATTTAGGATAGACTACTTAACAAATTTATTTATTTTTTCATGACCAAGCAATTAGGGGAAACCCCTAATACATCCACTATGGTGGTCGTCAAAACAATATGGCCGAAAAAGAGAAACGGAGTACCCGCAAGCCGGAAAGTAACTGTTATTATGTTAACACCACATACCAATCGTAATTAATATATTGTCTACCGCACTGAGAATTGATTCCAGGTGTGCTGACTTGATATCTGCACTTCGTATCTACTTGCTTATGCGGTAACCCGTTAAAAGAGAGGACTTAAGAAAGTATTTGTGTTTACTTAAAAGCCGTTCTAAACAAGTATATTAGTGCAGTTGATCAAGACGACAGTTAAGCAGATATTAAAGGGAAAGAATTTTGAAAGACATTCGCGCTAATATGTATGGGGGACTTACGAGTTATGAACTATGGATGCTTTAAGTGGAGGCAAACTATTCATATTAACTATGAAACTAAATATTTCCATAGAGACCTTATTGAGGAGGGACAACAGGATACAGTGTATTATATTTCGTCTCAATTATAATAAATGAATCCTATACAAGAGAACGCTACCAATAACAGCTGATGCAGATGAAAACAGCCGCAATATAGTAGTAAAAGACATGATATCGTGCGTTTTCATCATGACGAAACTTGGCCCTATATAGCGTGACTCATCCACCTATACAGCAGGATTTAAAACCATTGATTCGAAATGTAGTGCTCTTCCCGCTAACACTATTTCTTCTGATTAACACAAATTGCGAACGATGACTTCTTGTTTGTGGGTAGCTCGGAAAAAGTCAGTTGTGCGGTACGCGCCGAGTTTATAAAAGATGGGAGAAGTAGTGGCTATTTTTGACAATGCATTGAACAATCTTCCTCCTAAAACTTTTTTATATCTCTTCAATTTAACAAAAATCTCGCGATGGACCTAATAATAATTATTTATAATCATGTGTGGATTAGTGGCTATTTTTGACAATGCATTGAACAATCTTCCTCCTAAAACTTTTTTATAATACCTCTTCAACTTAACAAAAATCTCGCGATGGACCTAATAATAATTATTTATAATCATGTGTGGATTCACAATCGTCCCTCCTTCAGAATTCATAACTTTTCTGTACGAGATGTTAAATGAGGCCAGATTAATCAAAATGATAAGATCTGACGAGACGACGGGATTGTGGCAATCTCAGCTCAGAAATAGGCAATTTTTGTTTGAGATTTAGCAACCAATTTTCGGATGAAAGCAACTCTATTGAGGTCCGTTCTCCGTTTACTTTCCTTTTCGTTGCAAAATAATTCTCGTTCAATTAACTTTTTCTCCTTTAGTCTACTAAAAATGTATGCGTGGGGTTAAAACAATCAAGACACAAAAATGAAAACTGCGCTCCTCAAAATTTGGTTACGGCAGCTCAGGTTTGGATTCCGATCTCTTTTTTCGAAGGAAAACTCCCGATTTATCCCAGAAATATAAATATTTTTGCGAGGCTTACATAGAAATCCGGCAACCGAAACCCGAAAATTAATATTCAATTCTTCTTCATAAATAAAATCATTCTAAATGATTAAAAATTCAAACGTACATAGTGTCAAAAAAGTACCAGGAGTCAGCAGTATTTAATCGTTATAATAATTAGAAATTGAATTTTGGTAGTCGTCCTGCATACTTCGTTCGCTTTGCAAGGATTCTGTAAACTTGCTAATAGTGAACTAAAATAGTGAATAAAAAATTTTACTTCAATTTTGCCTTTCCTTAAGAATTGCGTGTGCAGAATCAATGGACATAATTAAGAAAAGTTAAATTGTAAGGCCTTTTTAGTAAATACATGTGCAAGTATTTGTGCAACCAGTTAATATAGCACTTAAGCCAACCCTGAAGAGCTTCTCAACTTCAATGCTTTAATCATTCTTCGACCTTGTTTTAAGCTCAAGAAGATCCTTGAGAGTATTGAGTTGACTTAAGATTCTGTTCATTTCTTCTGAATTTAAATATTTTTAAATTTTATTAATTGATTTTCGATTATATCTCATTACACTTCTAGAACAACAATTTAATAAAGTTTTAATTGGATTAGAAATTGATTAGAAATTAAAAATATTCTGCTAATAGACGATAGTTTTACTAAGAATTTGAAATTTAACTAAAAAAGAATTTTTGCAAAAGTTTCGTTATCAAAAATCAAAACTTAGCTTAGCTTTAAAAACAAGAACAAAAATAATGATCGAAAAAGAAGAAAAGATAAAAAAAAATCAAAGAAAAATTCAATGAAAATGAATTTTTGATGAATTTTCCTTTTCTTTTTATGAATATTTTCATCAGACTCGTATATCAAGAATTTTGCAATTCAAGTATTTTTTTTAAAGTCTTTAATTATATTTCCCCCTAACGAACGAACGAACGTATACATGCAACGACAACAATACAAAGTCGTTAGACATTAACATTTTCTTGTGTATGTTTTGGAGAAACAAAAGTGAAAGAAACACACACACATACACAATAATAACTCTATAAAGGCACAGGTAAATAGAGGTAAATAATGAAAACCCCATGTTTTGTACATAGAATTGCCGCCGCAACAGCAACAGGAGTTAATTTCTTTTGAAAATAATATAGTCTCACGTAAGCAACAAACAATTTAACACTTAGACACATTGTTAGAGCGAAGGAGGGACGGACGAATGAACGAACGAACGAACGAACGAAGAGAAGTGCTTTACCAATGTTTCTCTGCCTGACACTTTAGGTGGCTATGAGCCACCAGCCATCATCATTTGAGCAGGGTTTGTGTGTGTGTGTATGTGTCTGTCTATCCTTAGTGTTTATTTATTAAAAAATTTTATTTAAAATTTTTATTTTTCAATCGATAACAAAGGGTGCATTAAACTTGGTCATAAGTTTGTAACGCAAAAGGAAGAAAAAATTAACTTTGAAGACCTAATAAATGATCAATCATCCCATAGCTTTAATGTTAATTAACGAGAACAAGGCTTACATATATCTTAAGGAGATTAAATGCTGAAAATAAGCATTTCTTATAACTGATAATGTTTATCGATAATATCGATAATGTTTATCGTTAATATCGATAATGTTTATCGATAATGCTTGTCGTAAAAGCAAAAGCAGTTCTCGGTCAGACTTGGTCAAGTTGGAACCATCCAGTTTACTTAATTTCAATGAACAGTGACACTTGTTTCCTTTCTAGACGAATGATTTTTCCCGTTACGCCGTTCATTCGTTACTTAAAAGCAGAATTTCGTTAGGTTCACACTCCAGACGAAATTTCGCCTTTTTACAGAAAAGAGATCCTTTCACAGGCATTTCGCTGGGCTAGTGCTTATGTTTTCGAACTAAAGAGCGTTTCAATAAGAGTGCATTATTCAAGTGACTCTGAAATTTGACTGTTGTCACCTATAATCATTCCGATTATTAAAAATGCATCGTGCAAAGGGTCGGCAATTCGTTCAATGGGTACTGGAGCAAAGTGAAGTGTATGCCGAGTTTTCGAAAAACTTCGACTTCACATTTCACAGCACATTTCCATCTTAATGGCTTCGTAAATAACCAAAACTGTCGAATTTGGGGCTCAGAAAATCTTCACGCGATCTATGAGAAACGAATGCATTCACAACAAGCTAGCGTCTGGTGTGGATTTTGGTCGATGCAAACCTTTCATTAGGACATTAAATAGAAAGCAAATTGAAAAAACCCAAAGTTTCGTGGCGGACTTACGGCTTCAGTTGCTAAGATCGCGGAAGTTAGTTATTATCTAAAAAAAAATACTAACTTTTCACTCAATATTCGCCGTAGAAGTTAACGCATTATGGCTACAGTAACTGTAGATATTCTTGATTAGCATAAACAACCACAGAATCCTTTCATATCACAACATTCATTTCTGTGCACTTGTAACTGTGTTTGCTTTCTTTTCAGTTACAGTTGCAATTACGATCTCGAAACTGTGCCTACAAAACCTAATTCAATCTCAAAATCTTCCTTCTCTCCTTTTGTCATATTAAGCTTAAAAAATTTACTGAATTAACAAAGATTGCTATCCGTCCCCTAGTTGTGTTTATTTGTTAAACTTTCCATTATGTTATTAAACTTTTTTCCTTTGTTTAGATACTTCAAAATGAGTACCTAAAGTTTCGGATATGTTATGTTCAGTAGAGAATCCTGTGTTTTGTGCTTTGAAAGCGATGTTGCACGAGTAGATCAGATGAAAGGTGTTATTATATTTGAAAACTTGTGTGATACCATACATAGAACACTTCTCCGGTTCGTTTCTTTTGTGATTATGTCTTTATCTTTAGTTTAGGTTTTCACGGTTAGGCGATCAAGATCTGCTATTATAGTTAAATATGGAATAATACTTTTTTCGATTACCTTTGGAAGTTATGGATTTTCTTTTTTTCAAAAAAAATGCGAATATGTCTTGTAACGCTTTACCACTTGTATAAATGCTTTGTCAGCTTTAAACAGAAGAGCAAAAAAACTTCAGAACACAGTTTTCTGTGAGTAGTTTCAAATGTGCATTTAGAGTGGATCGATTATCTTCTAAGTTACGTACGGCTACAACGGGCTTCTTAGCCCGAGAAGAAATCACATTAATGAAGATAAGCTCAGAGACATTTCTCTCGTCATATTTAACTTTACAGGCCTTAGAATTATTCATTTCACTAAAGGAGCACACGAGCATTTTCCAAAATATTCAAATATGGTTTCTATGGTCTCCCTCTTAATCTTACCTAGAAAACCAAGAACCTAAGGCACTTGGTCTTAGGTGGGTGGATGGCAATACATTGCGAAGATGAATTCCGCATTAACAGCTCATTCCAAAATACCACATATTCAGCAGAAAGATCACATTTTATAGAATTAGATCCTGGGAGAGACATTTTTCTAATCGTATTCGCTAATGACGATTGTTTCACTAACTAGAACAATCGAACGACTTTTCAAAAAAGCGAAAAATGCGAAATGAAATTTAATTCCAAGTTCCATGGAAAAAGTTCTAAATACACGTTGCGATCATATAATAGTTTCTGAAAACTCATGAAATTCAATAAATGCTCTGCTGCTTAGATTGGATTCAATGAAAACACAATTCGACTTTAGAAGGTTATTTCCTTCGTACTAGCCGAGGTGAACATGATATCATTTAATATGATTTAAGTGCATTAAGATCATCGATATTTTAATCCGTTAGATAAATCGTTTGCAAATAAAGAAAGAGAAAAAGAGATTACATTCGATTTCAGAAGAATTTGTAAAATAGAAGAATCTCAAATTAGAAAGAAGTTCCGTTCCGTATACTTTCACAATTTTTTATGAATTGGCAGCAGTGCAGTGATCAAAAAATAAGGTGAAATTGTTTATAAAACCCAAACTCTTTATTTAATCTTCCAAATCAATTTCGTCGCCTTCATTGTCATTCATTCTTAATCTCCAATAATCTTCTCTGCTAAAATTGAGGCCTGGCAGAAGAAATTCTTAATCCACAACGTTGCGATAATCGAAGAAAGTTATTAACATAATCATGATTTTTGAGTGACTTTGGCAAGGTTTTTCCAGTTTTGTCCCACCTTTTGCTCAATTAATCGATAGTTTGCAGGTCGTTTCTATAAATCCAAGGCTTGCCTCTCGTAATGATGTCTTTCATGACATATTCATAGTTGGAAATTATTATTTCGTATCGTATTGAAAGTTGAAAAACTTATTTTTGTTTGTGGCTTCAAAAATATGTGTAGCTCTATAGCAATTGAATACTTAGGCATTAAACTCTACATACTACTATCCATCCAGCAAAATATAAATTCATTATTTCAGATGTTTATGCCCATGAAGTTGACATGAAAAACTCATCTTATGTTTGGCGCTTAGTACCATAGCCTTTTGGAAATTGCAGAAAAGCCTTTGATCCGATTTACATGCAGTGTCTTGTTGACTGCACACTAACTTTGCTTTCGATGTATACATATTTTTTCTTGATTATTTGATACGCATACACACTTGGTGCAATGTTCATACTTGAAATCGAGATTTAATTGAGAGCTATGATGGAGCAACATTAAAATAAGCTGCCAAAAGTGTAGCGAATTTCTTCAAATCAAGCAACAAAAGTAATGAAAGTCAAAAGTGCAATTTTGAGTGTTTCATGTTTAACATCTGTATACACTGAATAATTCAATAATACTAAATGGAAAGTTGTTATTTTAGGCAGGGTAAGGTCAAGATTATCGAATTTAACCGTTATGTAGATTAATACTACGCATTACTTTACCGTTTTCGTCAATATGGTCAAAATACTTGCAAGCGTCTATGGATACTAATTTTGTAATTTTGATGCTTCTTCCTCTTCTTTTTTTGGTTAAATTTTTATCTTTAGAATAACATTCCATCTCTTGTCTTTAAAATAACATTCCATTAATCAAAGATTTTCTCAAACGAAAATTGAATTTTTTTCGTTCAAATTCTCGGGAATCACATAAAAATCTATACTTTTCAAATCCCTTAAGTGTTTTCACAGTTTAAAGCCTAAGCAGATTAAGTAGCTTTCTCTTTTAAATCAAATTTGAAGCAGCTACTATAGGCGCCGTAGAGCCAAGTTTAAGATGCCTCGCGATTATGTTCCGGTGTTGCTATATATTAATATTTTTGAAAAAGAACTGTTTTTGAAAAAGAACTGTTTTCTAAATACTTGATTTTTTCGAATATTATTATTTCAGCACCTCCCAGGATCTCTCGTTCCATCCAAAACAAAAAATTGTAAACGAAACGCTCTTTTTTATCTCGTTATAATGACATTACCATTTAAAGACTACGTTAAAAGCTCTCACTTAAAACAATAGTACAAAAAGAAAATAATCATCTTTTATTCGTTGTGGATCGATTCGGACGACTAAGACAGTGAAATGAAAGTGATACATATAGAAAGCAAACTTGTGCTACATTACGCTTCAATGGGTAATGAGCTTTAATAATCGAACCCAATTTTTCAAATTTTTTCACTACTCTTCTAACTCTTCTACGTGACTTTCCTCATTGTGGGAATTGGTTTTCGCAATTATAACAGGTTCTTCTTTTGTATATCGGACCATTTTTAATAATCGGAGTAATTATAAGTTGCAACTGTCAAATTTCAGGCTTGCACTTGCATGAAAAAAAATCACAAAATTTAAATAGTGCACTCTTATTGGGACACCCTTTAATTCGAAAGCATAAGTTCTACCCGAATGAACTTTTATGTAACACTCAGGTGGGCCAAGTATATCTATTTTTTAAACACTGCCATATTTAAGGGATGTAATAGAAATTAAGTCATGGCAAGAAAGTCTTATTTTTTCCGACAGAAATAGTGAAAGAATAAGAAAATCTTTGACAGAAAAATTTAATTTGATAAAGTTAAATAACGTCAGTTCACCCTTTGCGTTCCCTTCCCTATAAGGGTTCGAACGAAAGAAATGGCATTACATGGAAGAAAGACATAATTTGAAGTATTTCATCATGAATTAAATGAAGAATAGCATTACTCAAAACAATATAGGATCCTGAAAGATACGCTTTGCCTTAATATAATGTTTTGTCTTGTTTTTTTCTTATTACCTTCTTTCTCTTTTTGCTTTGTTGAAAAACTTTAACTTTCTACACAAGTTAAAAAATGCACCGAAATCTTAATTTGCAGTGCATTGTTACTATATCACGTTGCGTAGAAAATTTAAATATACATTATTATGTTACTAATTAATAAAAAAAAATTTATGCATTCATGTAAATAGGAAAACCGATTTTTAATATTCTGTATAAAGTTCTTTGCCTTTGCTTTTTACTAAGCCAGCAAATCAAGGCTTTAGTGTATTTACTTTAGCTAGAAATTAAAGGTGAATTGTGAGTTTTTATACAAAAAAGCGTACAAACGTGTATATATATTCATATCCATATATAAAGAGGCTGATTTAAGTAAAACAGAAATAATTGCGTGCTGTAGGAAAACAAAACAAAAAAAAAATTTCGTTATTAAAATAGCATGTGGCACCAAGTTAACAAACGATGACATTGTAAACATGGAGTTTAAAGAAAGCCTCTCTTGATGTTCTCCTTCTCTTTTTGCATGTAATAAATACGAAAACAACTAAGCACTCAAACGAAACCATACCTTAGAGAGTCAAAGTCATTCTCTCTAAACTACTTCCTCTCCTTTTCATACATGTGTATAAACATTGTATTTGTGAATATTTACACATACAGTTAGGTGTTTGTTTGTGGTCTTGTTGTTAAAGGGTGTTATTGCTGTTGCAAACAATTGTTGTTGTTCTTGTCGTTATTGGTAGCACTGTTTGTGCTATTGCTACTACTACTACTACTACGACTACTACCATCACCACCACCACTACCTAGTAGTACTACTACTAATACTACTACTACTTCTAGTACGACTACTACTATTGCAATTGCTATTGATGTTGTTCTTCCAAAACATTTACATAATAGAATAATAATGGATTTCCGTTCTTGTGTGTGCTGAATTTTTTCTTTTTAGAATTTTTTCTTTTTTCTTTTTTATTTTGTTTTTCCTGTTTCGGAAACTTCTCAATGGTAAACATCCTTAGAAAAATAGCTATAAATAATTAATGTAAGTGCATACGTAGTTTAAAGTAGTTTTCTAAACTTGAAAAATCACGAAAAGGAAAGAAAAGTAAAGGAAAGAAAAAGAAAGGAAACCAATAACTCTTATTATCTATTAAAGTATTTATAATATGCTCTCAAGGTGAAAAAAATGAACTGCATTACTAGCAGAAGACATATTGTTTAGTAGACTACTACTAGTTCGTCTTCCTATAGCCTCTCTTTTCCTCTTTCTCATTTTCTGTCTCTGCATTAATAATTCAATTTGATGCAATTACAAGGTTTAATGCTTATACTTTATATATAAAGTATTTACAGCATGTATTGAAGCATAAACATATTTTCCAAGTCTAAAAAATATTGAGCCAATATAAAATAATAATATAAATTTCATTCATTTATGCAATACGCACTCATTTACAGTTTAGACATTAATTTAAAAACAAAAATTATTTCTATTAGTGGGATTAAAACTTTTTCGATAACCACTTATTAAATCCATACGAAATTAAAATTTGTTTTTCACACGCGTACAGGCACGCGAAAGCTTTTAGCGAGGTTAACTAACTAACATACATTTCCCATCTTCTCTTGTTAATTAACAGCTATTGGTAGCATTGGGAATATTTAAAACATATAATAAGTTAGACGGCTGTGTGAAATTTAACCAAGAAAAGGCGGAACGTATTTGCGGCATACATTTCAGTAACACTAAACTGTGTTTGTAAAGGTCTATCTGCAAATGTTCTCGGTTAGTAATGTTAGGGATCGTCATTACAAAACAACAGCAAAAACAAAACTTTCCCAGACCCACACGTACACACATACACCAGTATTTTTGTTACACTTTTGCATGAAAAAAACTACAATATTCCATTCTAGGTCAAATAAGGAAATTTTTTAATTTCTTTTTGTTCAACAACCCGACCATCATTATTCTACGAAACGCTAAACAATTTATACCGCACTTCTATTAACACAACAAGTTATCATTAGAGGCAAATTGATGTGCATTTTATGTGGTTTTTTTTTTGATATGCTTTCGAAAGAGTTTTATAAATAATTGACCTGAAGAAGATCATGAAACGTTTACACGTAGAGTTTTATGATAAATCTATCCCTTGAGCACAATTTGTAGTTGTAATTAATAGAAAAATAGTGTTTCGATTAAAAGGCCCGATGGCCCGCCTATTACGTATACTTACCTATACCTATACGCTTATAACATAAATGAGTAGTGTAGGGTTATGTAAAGAATATGTGCGTTAAACGCAATTATTAGCTCATTAATTTTTCATTAAAAATACTTTAACATTTTTTAAATTAGAAAAATTAAATTTAAACTATTAGTTCAACAACAACTCAAATAAATTTATACAATTTAAAGAGTTTTAGTATAACTTTAGTTAATATAGTATGTTCGAGAGTTTTATTCATACACTTTCGACGAAATTGGATTGGATTAGATATCAAATTTGACTAGAATCGCCTCAAAACCTCTTACTCCTATCTCTAATACATCAAGTGACTTATTATATTCGGAAAGTTGATCACTGATTTCCTATGGATAAGTTAACGATGTTCGCTTTTATAATATAATCAAAATTGAAAACTTAAAGCTTTTTTTATATGTTTATTGGCTTTCATTGAAACTACGTTAAAACATATCTGACATATTTCTAATACAATCTATGCAAGTTAGTCGCGTTATATGCTTGATTAAGAGAGATGTTTATTGATTTCCTATGGACAAGTCGATAGTATTTGATTTGTGAGTGAAGTATAGGAATTTAGCGTTTCATCGTTTCATTTTAACAATAGGATTAAAGCAGAAGTATCGTGTGCCGCCAAAGGTCAGCATTTCTACCAAGGACTTCTACTCTTTTCAAGCTTCAATGCTAGTTTTGTAATCAAATTCTTGCGATATTTTTTTCCGGTCTAAAGTAAAAGATTTGAAATGGTCGAATTTTAAATTTTTTTACACGATTTTTACATTTGTTCGATTATATTACATTACAAAATTGTGTTGAAACTAAGGACAAGATAGTTTATTGTTATGGTGCAAGTGAAAACTTTTCGTCCACTATCGTACAATGTCGTTTATGATCTCAAAAACTCTGATATCCCAAATAAGGATTTTAGTTTCACATTCTTCTTCGTCACACTGACAATATGAACTTTTCGCCTCTCTATTTCTCAGTAATTGAACATTTATAACCATGAATTAATATAACCTAAGGCTGCTTCTCAAAAAATCCGTTCTTGAGCATACTCATAAGCATTTAAATTCATCGCATATTTTTACAATAATTAAAAGGCAATATTGATGAAGTATTTTGACAATTAAACCCACTTGATTAATGCAATATTTTCTTATCATTAATTAACTATATTTACACTTTGCTATTGCTAATTATATCCTTAAATTTTCCTACTTCTCAAAGCAATAGTTAGAATAATCTCAAAAGAGTAATCAATTTTACTGGTGGGTATCATTTTTCAATTTTAAATGTTATTCATGTAAATAAAATTTTATATTAAACGTTAATTACGATTACTGCGTAAATGCGTTAATTTTTGCGTTCATTTCTGCGTTATTCACGTAAAAATATCATGTGCAGTTTTTCCTATAAAATAGAAGACATCTTTTCATTTACATTTTAGTAGACGTTTTCTTCAAAGTATTTTTCCCTTAGAATAAGGAGTTCGTACGGAAAGAACAACTAGTCTTGTAGGTTATTCATGAGAACTCAATTTTTGAGCATCGTTACAGTGGAGTGAAAGCTTTGCTCGAATAGACAATAATTCATTGAATCGTGAATATATTAAAAGGAGTAATGGAGTTTGCTTCGCTGTTGCTAGCGTTTTCTCGGTAAGTTTTGTCTAGAGCTGAAGGTTATCGTGGTAAAAATTACAAAAGCAGGGAAACGGCAAATTGTACCCGTTTCTCGGTCACGGAAGGAATACCTGTTTTAAAACAACTTATAGTACATTTCACCAAGCTGAGCCACCTACAAAGCGGAGCCATAGGTAACCAATTTCATCTGCATCGTGGTTATTTACGTTACGAATACCTTAGTGCTCGACATTCGCGGTATTATGCGAATTAGGCAGGAAAGGTGACACTTCCCACATTAGATTTTTTTTTGACGCAAAATATTAGCCTTTCAAATATCTGAAAAACACAAAGTGATGCGTGATGTGTTCACTGATATAACTTAGATTGGCGTAAAGCTCAAAAATGAAGAGTTCACAGTTGGGCAAAATCGGCATAGCTAGGTTCGAATTTCAATTCATGGTGGACCGTACTTTAATCAGATTTGGCAGCTGTAGTAAATACTTGAATTGCAAAGGAAAATTTACCCATTGGGCACACGATAGATTACGATCATACCTCTTGCCTGTTTCCAGTTCTTTCGGACAATTTCGTTTAAGGGAATGACCCATAAGTGACTAATAATATTACAAAAAAAGTAGAAAAACAAAAAATTTCCTTTTATCATGTTTGCAAAACTAACGGTAGAAAGTTTAAAAAGTTTCATTAAGCATATTTTCTCCGAAAAAAAAAAATGTTCTAAAGTTTTCGTTTGAAAACAAAATAAATGAAAAAAAGTTAAATTTTAATAATAATATTATTTTTGATATTTTAGTTTTTGTTTCAGAACAGATTTAATATATTTTTAATGACACAAAATTAACGAGTAAATCTTGTTGATCAAAACTTACGCATAATATTATTGTAATATCAAGCATTAAGGTAAACTTATTATCCTGGCAAATATATCCTAATTTCTAATTTCATAACTTAACTCAATGATATGCAAAAGTGACAGAAAAGAATCGTAAAATTTTTAACGATGCTACCGTTGTTATTATGTTACCAGTGACAGTTACAACAATGAAAGTTTTCTTGAACGTTTACAAGAAATGCAAATTCAGTTTTTCAGGCTCATTTCGTGGAATTTTCTTTTTGTAGCCGCAACCTTCATACAAATAATAAGTGAAAAGTGTTCAGTTGCCTCCATTTCTTACAAACCATTTTTTTTTTTTTTTTTTTGGTCATTGGAATCGTACTCAATCGACCGATTAGGAGAAACTTCAACTTTCATATTTCATTGGTAAGCATAACAACAGGAATTGCAGGGAAAAAAATGCTTTTTTACGTTTTGACAATTTATTCGTAATTTCATCCTGGTTTTTAGTCACGAAAAATCAAAAATCGCGATTCTATTATATGTAAGTACCAGAACAACCTCAATTGTCAGTTTTCTGCAAATCCAACTGAATGATGGAAACAAAAATCTGCGATGGCTCTCGTCATTCTATGAGAAAAGCAAATAGAAAACTTGTAGATATTATCTTAGAACGAATCATGGATACCCAACATTAATAGAAAATCATACGAAATCCTATGATTTGTTTACATAAAGATTTTATATGAGTAAATATTCATTAAATTTCAGATAAAAATTTATTGCCCATAATTTGTTGATTTTTCATAAGAAGAAAATATCAAATTGTTTTCTAATTTCTAATTTTGTTCTTCGATCTTGTTTCCGTCTTCTGTCTTGTTACTATATTACCGAATTATCCTAATATCACAAAACTTTCTATTCCAATTATTACTTTCCTGGTTTTTCAAAAGTACTGATGAAATTATTACAACTTCATTTCCTAGCAGTGTACGTAGTGAACCATACATTTGAGATTTGAAAATTGATTCGGTTTCTATTTTCTATTCAAACAACAACAGTTTTGTTTTCAAGCGTAACATTTTGTACCCGTAGTACGGCAGACAATCGCAAAGCCTTCTACCTGATCAACAAAATCTTTATTACAACTGTTTTCAGTAACCTTGTTAACCATAGTTTACGGGAGCTACTGTTATTATTCTTTTACATATCTACGAATTTACAATTTGCGCGGTGATTGACTATAAACGTTATTTTGACAAACCGACTATCTATAGAACTGCTAATGTTCCTGTTAGTAACATAAAAGGAAGACAGAAATATACGAAAAATGCATGCAAAAATATTTGTAATAGTTTCAGTTGACCGTTTTCTAGAAATAGTTGCTTCCATGAAACGATTTCTAAACATTAGCTGCCGTCATAGTATGATATTTAAAGAATTGTGGCAAACATTTACACTTAATTTAAACAAATAATATCTTAAATCTTTACAAACAATATAATATGTATCTATACATGAGAAAATAATGTGATTTTCGAGCCTACATCAGAAGATATATTCGCGAAGTTTGAATTCTAGCTCGGCCGCATCGGTATAGCAAGGATCGATTGTTTATCCATCAGAATGTTGAAATCACGATTGCTAACTTGAGACCAAAAAAAGGGGGAAATTAACAGATGGACTGCTCCCGACTTTTACTTCGATCTCATGTTATACTAAACTCATGCAAAATAATTCTTACACTTACATAAAAGTTATGCTTGCGATATGTATACTCTATATTGATGATCTGAAAGTGAAGAGAGAGAGAGAGAGAGGGACGTAGATAGACGGAAAGAGAGAAAGGGATGGGGGTAGGAGGGAAAGAGAGGGAGGAGAGAGAGGGGAGAGAGAGGGAGGAGAGAGAGG
>KK351037.1:1768828-1787035 GCA_000671755.1 Glossina brevipalpis | reverse complement strand
GGATATTGTCCTTTAAGTGAAACAGAATTTTGCTAAAAAGAAAAAAAAAACAGCAGAAATCAGCAACAAGTAGGTGTTACAAGATTCGTTTTAAGCCTAAGATGTTATTCTTTCTTTTCTTTTCATTTCACTCCAAAGATATTCGCATACATCACGTGAATCTGTATGAGAATACCTTTCAACAAAGCTAAGTAAATTGACATTTCGTTTTCCAGAATTATTTTTAACAATTTTTTGAAATTCGATACCACAGGATTACGTATTGATAAAGTAAATTCAAATGAATAGTCAAATTCGAGACTAGAGAATTCCAACGATATTCGCATATTCGCTGTTAAGTAAATAAATTTTATATACACAATATATATCATATATATATATATGATATATATATATATGATATATATGATATATATATATATGATATATATGATATATATATATATAAAAGTTTGAACAGAAAAAAATCATTTAAATAAATAAAACTTTTAATAAGCATTAATATAAAAGTCAAATTATATTAAAGCTGTAATTGCACATATTACAACAAGAGAGCTTTCTCAGTCCCGGCCGAATGCTTCGACATGTATGTGATATTATTATTATTATTATTGTTTATATTGCAAAGGCTCTTGCAACTCATTCACGTGAAGCACGATTCTGATTGATTGTACAAATAACTTTAATTAACAATAAAATTATATGAAATAACTACAATATTTATCTCAGTTACTCATGAAGTACATTCATGGTCAAAAAAAAAAAAAAAAAATTATAACTTAAATAAAAATGGGAATAAATGAACTTAGCCATCAAGGAAGTAAAGCAACCAAAATTTGATCTTAAATTTAAAATTTTTGTAAAGAATTTCATTTTAATGGCCCCTGCAGACTGTAACTAAGGCAAGATCCTAAAAGATAAGAAGGTGGATAATACCATAAAAACAAAACCAGACTCAGTAGGGAAGAGTGATAAACTTTCCTTAACCGTTAAGAGAGGCATTAACTTCAAGACTTCACACTTGCGGATCTTTTTTTATAACATTTTCTTTTATACTTGCTTAGCCCCTTATATCTGACAACAATTAAGGCAATTACGACTTTAAAGCTTCAAGTCAAGAAGTTTTCAAAAGCCTAATTTATGCTTGTAGTTAATCAGCCGTTAAGACTAAGGAAAAAGCAATACATGTCCCGAGACAATTCAAAGGAATATTCATAAATAGCTGCATGTCCTTCGAAAACTCAAGTTGTATATACATTAAAAGAAATGAATTTATGAAATATGCGGATGAAATTTTTCTTACTTCGTTTCTAAAGTCGCTTCGATTGCAGTCGCCCGCAGTCATCATAAAATTTACAAAGAGAGCAGTTTTCTTTTGCCAAAATATCAAGAATCGAATCAATCAGGACAATGGAGGCCTCCCTATCACTTCATAATATGAGAAACTCTTCTCTCTTCTATTCCAAATTTCTGCAAGCAGCGAATTTCAGGTGTCTCCTAAATATTGCACTTGAAGTCCAGCCATATCAAGTTTTGCATAATTTTAGGACGCGCAAGCGCACCTTTCTTCATTCCATTTATTTTACACATTAATTTATGAAATTAATCTGTACTTGTTAAGATTATAATTAAACAAAAACAAAAAACAAAAAAAAAACGATTTATTTTGATTAAAAAATATGCAGATTTTTCAAAGTAGAAACTGTAGCAAATTTCACAGAGAAAAAATGTTAAATGTCAGGATGAAAACATAGCGTATGCGTGGGCATGCACATTTCTTTATTAAGTTGTTGTTTTTGTTAATTTACCAATTATAAAAATTTAATTTAATTAATGAAAAAAAATCCTCTTTTTTTTCATCTATAATTGTTTTTAAGCATATTGAACTAAATATAAAATAAATATTTACAAATAAATCCTCTTAATTGAAATAATATTTTCACAATAATTGTTATATAATCAATATTTCTGTTTATTTATTATGCATTCAATAATCAAACTAATGTTAATAATACAAAGAAAATAATAATAACAATAAATGTAATGACTTTGTTGACTCGAGAGGTTTAAAGTGTTCGAGATATGATTTTAGAAAAAAAGAATTATTCAAATAGAAAATTAAATTAAATTAAAAGATCACACAATGATTAGCAACATTGTAGTTGAATTCGACTTACAAATCAATGCAGCACTTGACTTACAATAATACTTTAACGAAGAAGGAATTTTTCCCTTCAAAGTTTATATTTCAAATTTATGTTGTGCCAAGAAAATTTCATGTAAATAAAATTTCCAATCAAAAATGGTTTCCAAGTTTTTGAACGCTATGAACGGAGACCTTGATAAGCAATTATTTATCGCAAGGCCAGTCTGTCAGGTGGCATTTACTTGGAAATGGCAGGTGTCATTCGCAACGAACTCTTTCCCCAATCCAACACTGACTCTAATGCCTCATTTCGACTAAACGACCTCAAAAATCCGAGGCGACAGATATTTATACATTTTCTAGACATTTTCATGTTTGAGGAACTCTTCCAAGGTTCTAATATTCATCGTATTAATTTCAGATCAAACCTTCAGATATTCGCAAACTCTTTTTCTCTCCAACGCGACACAGTACCCAGGCAGCAAACCGGCTCAATATGCATTAGAGTTGCTTGCAATCAAGTTACTGCAACATGTTAGATGGTGCCTTTGAGCATCAATTGTTCAACTTAGAACGTTGAATCACTTGTTTGATGGTTCTAACCATTCGCATCTTGTTTTAGCTTCAACAGAACATCGTTTTTTTGATAACCCTAGCTAACCTATTGGACTATGGTATAAGAGAATTTTTGTAACCTTATAGTAACAGCAATTCTGGGGTAGATCGTTGATTCTTTCGATTAGTGATTCAATGTCGTTCGAACCGTTTGAAGGCACTTCTATCTCTACTACGATAACTTGTACCCTTACTTCACTACTACACCACGTCCCTCGATTAAATAAGAGTGGTTTGCTACGAGTTACTGTTACAGCTTAGTTTTATTATAAGATTACTCAGTTAACAACTATTTCGAAAGAGCTGACGGCATTTATAATCAGCGCGAATACGGGTCTGCGGGTTGCTCAAAACTTAGAATTATCGCTCAGCGCCTACTTTATATATTTTTCTCCTAACTTTAATTTAATGACTTGAGCACGCAGTTCTTCAACTAACTCCATTTTATTTAATTTCGATACATCAAATTATTTATAAGAGTCATCTTATTGTCTAAACTTACATTCTAGATTTCTAATACAATAGAGATGTTAACCATAGGTTACAGCCAGCTACATACCTTTATTCAACTAGAGAAACTATTCGAATTCCTCCGTCGGTCTGCCTATCCGACTATATATGTGTCTTTTTAGCCTAAGCTTCGACTATATTGAAAAAACGAGTATGACATCAATTGCGCATTGTTTCTGAGAAGCAAGAAGTTCCTCCATGAAGCCATGTTTCACTTTAAAATTTTGACTTGTAAATTAGATTCTGGGACCTTCGCATTTATTCTAAATCATTGCTCTAATCAATACTAATCAACTGCACGCGAGCCTTAGGTCACACAAGACGTCAATGACACAAACTAAAAAGGAGTATAGACCCGGTTTCTACAATTCGTGATGATCGGAAGATTCGATACGAATTTTCGCCATCTTAAACGATTTAGTTCGTCTATTCCTTTGCAAGTTGGTGCCATGCCCCTTATTCTCATTGCACGCAAGAAATTCTTTGTAAATTTTAGTTGGAAGCCTTTTCAGAAGCAATGGTGCTAGAAGTTTTAACTCTAAGGCATTATTTGTAGAAACGAGTAATATTTCTAATATCAGGGGTCACGTGTGCCCGAAAATGAGGCGGCATCGATATTAATATTAAAAAGCGAACAAACCAACTTTAAATGCTTTACATTCAAGTAGGGTATAAAGAATATTTGTGTGTGCTTGTTAGTAAACTCTAACCGAATGCAATCATTCCACTTTTGTCTTTTTGTTTTGCAAGCATTCATTCACTTATTCGCTCATATATGCAAGTTATTAGCAAAAAGAAAATTCTTTTGAAGAACTATTTGTGGATTTTTAGCTTGAAGTCTTATTAAAAACCAGACCAGAATTTTGTTTGGCCTAAATCATGAAAATACGATAAGAAATTCAAACAAAAACCGCATTTAAAATCAGTTGAGTTTTTGAGGTTTTGTGAATACAGTGCTAACTGTAACTTTGACAATAACACATGCAAATGTCAACACTGACTATAAGTTTCCTACACTTACCCTTACAATTATCGTTATAGTTGGTTACCAGAGAATAACTTTAGGAGAAGCGGCTGTGTTTTTGTTGAAAGCAAGAAAATACGAAATAAAAGAAAGGCTAAGTACTCGTAATTCATAAATATTTAAACCTCTGCATTCTTCTCCTTCGCCTCCTCCTCGTTGTTCTCCTTGGAAAACAGTAATAGACAGATTCATGTGCATGTATTGTTCGCACGCATAAGGCATTTTCATATATGCGAACTCTTACGTTTTATACCTCCATTCCATGTTTCCAAGTTTTTTGCTCGATACAACAGTAAAGTCGACCGAGTAACAGCTGTAACCTATGCCTGCTTGATAGCAATAAATATTGACTTCAATTTTTATTTGGGTGAACCAACAAAGAGACAAACAAAAAAAAAAGTATATTTTATATTTGTTGAAGATGTGCTCTCTTTTCAACGCCACATTTGCTTTAGGATGAATCTTAATATATCACACACCGTACACTTAGCCCTTAATTTGCAAACATTTGTATTTAGAAATTTTATTTTTTCTATTTTCTATTTTACAAAATGTTATTAACAGAAAACTGAAGGCACTAAATGCTTAAGAATGTTCCATGTCTGGGATTTTGACCGATTTTCTATCGGTTTCTCCTTTGTAAGCAACACATTACTCCTTGCCTCAGCAATAGTCTACACTTTTTAGTGATGCAGATGAAACGATTAGATGCTGTAAGCTAAACTATATTTCGATACATGCATGCAGCGAAGGCAAAAATCGAATCATTCAAAATGCAGCGGTTTGCTTCCCCTTGGGGTGGGAATGTTGTCCTACTCAACGGTCTATATTCAGCTATAAGAAATAATGTAAAGAAACTTTGTGTTTATCTTGAGAAAATGTTTGAGCCGAATTTTTTTTTTGTTACGCTTTATTAGTTTCAATTACCAGCTAAAGCGAAATTTTATTATTTCGATATGCAAGTACATTCGCAATGTACAAATGCCATCGTATATCGTATATCGTATATATTTTCAACCATATTTTTCTGCGATATGTCAACATCTCATATGACCATATTTCTGCTTGTTTTTATACAAATCCAAGACCAATTTAACATGATTGCTCGAGATAAAATACAGTTTCAAAACGAATTTTCTCTTTAAAAAGAAGGACCTTCATGAGATATAAAAGGAAAAATATTTTATGAGGCTTAAGAGTCGTATTCTGACATTGTGTCCGATTACTAATCATACGAGTAGACACAACTGTCTGTTCTTGCTACAGTCTTCGTAACTTTGCATCGGCTACGGTATTACGAGAGCAGTAGTCAAAATAAAAAGCTTTCCAATGTCAATTTGATTATAAAACATGGTTGTTATATCAGGAAAGCCTTCTCACTTGTGACATATTATTGTGGACAAAAAGAGACGAGACTGCATTTTTTTTTTTGTTTTTCTTAAATACCTACGGTATAATGACGTTGCGTATAACCTTTGGGTAGGTTGGTATGACTATTGTGAACAACTGAAAGAAATTTTGAGACTCGTGCCCTACCAGGTTAGTAATAAAAGCATTTTTAGCATTTCCAACTTGGCTTCACTTTCATGAAACATATGATTTTCTTAATTTCAAAACATCAATAAGGAAAAGTAGTGTAAAGGAAATCCTGATTTTCTCAATCATTAAACAAGTCTCTAATATAAATATTCACCTTTTTTTCCATCTAAATATTTTTAAAATTTTTCTCCGTTTTTTTTTTCTAATTTCCATTCCACGAGTGGTTTAATAACAATAGCTGTTTTTGGGTTACTATTGATACGATTTTTTCTACCCGTAAAGTAAAAACTTTGCTTCATTTACAAAGCTATACACAACTGAGCCAATTGATCTAATTCTATATGAAATTGATTCGATCTACGTAGCTAGATGCTAGATGTCTATTTTCATTATTTTTCTTGCAAAGATTAGGAAGCTTTTATATTACTTTTGTCGATCTTGTTGTCTATTAATTTTCAAAGACTTATGGGATTGTGGCAACCCTGTATATATATTCTTTTGTTATTACGAAAAGTAAGATTTTCTTAAAAGTATTTTTATTTATTGGAAAACAAGAAATCATATGTTTTGCGACAGTGAAGCCAAATGTAAGTATCACTAAATATAAGTAGAGACAATAGGATAAAGTTAGTCTTAGTTTAAGCGCAACAGTCGATGTAAGAACACATAAACGGCGATAAAGAAAAAGTAGAAAAAGGTTATGGTTCCACAATTTTAAACGTTTTTCGAATTAACCAATTATTTTCCTTCATTTTCATGCAATGGTAAACTGATTTTGCCAAAGTGTAAAAAGCTTACAACATGACTTTTGTTAACATTCTTTACAGTAAATTGAACAATTTAGTCGATTATAAAGGGTTTCAATCAAACTATATTCTCAATTGTGTGAAGCAAGGCGTATGTGTATTTGCTAACCAAACTCAATTTATTGTATATTTTTTTTTTTTTGTTTTTACACAACGTATAAAGAAAGGCGAGATATATATGAGTATATTAAATATATAAAGTGTTTAGTTTTTTCTTAAATTTCTATATTCGTTCTTTATCCTCTTTAAAACATGATTTGTTTAATTCAACTAAGAACATATGCATAAACAAGAGTATTTAACAAAATGCATTAACACGAAATTAAACGTAATAACATGTCAACCGTTGCTGACACATTTTTCAACTTAATTAACCCTAAAGAGATAAAAAAACAAATGGAACATTTACCCTGTTTCAGAAACTGAATTTAACAAGAGGTATATAAATGAGGGTAAAAGAAAGCATTCCCCTTTTTTTTATATATATCTTTCTACAATTTTCCCCAACGAAAACGCTATAGAGGTTTTTCTGCGATGGTTTATTATTACAAGTTTTTGTTATAATAACGACACACCCGTAAGTGCTAACACATTTACAAATTATTTCATATATGTTTGTGACGTTAAAAAAGTGCCGGGAATTGATAGATATCAACCAAAGCATATCTGAGATTCATTAATGTTTGTACAATCTACCTGAAAATTGACTTCATTTTAACTAATGCGTTTTTGCTTAAATTTTTAGGGAAACATTTCTTAAAGGCACTTTCTTTCATAGCTTCGACTTCGTTCTTTCAGCATTAAAGCTCAGCCAAAAGTTAAGGATTATAAAATTAAATTTTGGAAGTGCTCCCACATCTAACCAGCACATTATGTTGTTCTTGTTTTTAGATGGATTTCTTGTCAAAAACTTCTGTATTACATTTTGAGGAAAATCGAGCTCCTTCGAAATCCTACCTACTGCAGTTAGTGACGTATATTATTACGAACCAATATCACGAATATTTTCATTACATTGCTGAATGGTTCAATTACGATTCTCTAATATATTATTTAGATTTCAATGGGATTTCGAGACAACTTATTTGCAAAGCGATTACAGGGTGTGCCAAAATTTACTATTCAAATTTTCTACTTTTATACGGTAAAGTGCTATTAGCGAAAGAAAAACCCAACTTGGCAGCTGATAGTTCAAGTTTATTAAAAATTGAGCATTATGGTCAGCGATTAGAGCTCGTTTAATGGGTTATGGAACAATCACGAGCGGATGCTAATCTTTCGATCAAAATTCAACTTCAGCAACAAGGGTAATTTTAATCGTAAGGTCTTGCTTAATCAGCAAAATTGTCAAAAATCCACGAGTGATTGTTGAGAATGCATCCTCAACATGCCACGATATGGTGCATGTCACTGTATTCTGCATGCCACTTTAAGCTGCATGGCACTGCATGGGCTGAAGGCGTCATCGAGCCATACTTCTTCGCAAATGTGGCTGGTCAGGGAATAATTAGTAATCATCCTCGCTTCCGCAATGTGATAATAACATTTTTTGTACCAAAATTTGCAAAATGTGGAAGCGGACGAGATGCAATGTGGACAGGAAGGTGCCATATTCCACGTAAGCTGAAAAACAATTCAATTACCACGTGAAGTATTTGCATCGTCTCTAAAATTTGGAACGCTCTATATAACTAAGATAATTTTCAGACGCATTTACAGGCCTATATATGAAAATATTTTTCCCGATACTTTTTTGAAATATAACTTTTTGGTAGATTATATCGGAGTTTCGTAATTGAATCAAATAGTTTTTTAAATTCTTGCATCTAATTAACGCGAAAGGTTTTAGTAACATTTTTGGGTCTTTTTTAATTTTTTTTTTCGATTTAGTTTTTTACCTTAAATTCGAAGGTAGGGATTAAAAACATTTCATTTTTGCATTCCAAAGAATTAATGCCATAACCTTCTCAGAGCTCGTTCCATCATAAGTTTTTTTTGCTTCGAATTTTTTTCCAGCATCATAATAGTATATCCAAGTTTGTGTTTTGGAATGCGATGCAAATGTTTTCACGAATTTAATGAGTTTTTCATTTATTTTATTTCATATAACATCTACTTTATGTTGTTTGTTTAATTTATGTATTTCAAATAAGAAGAGCTTTTTAAAGTTTTTATGAAAATTTTTGCTTTAAAGTTCATCATTAGCTTTTAGCCAAACAAACGGTATAATCCTCTATAATTCTACTTCTTTGAAAAGTTGACCAATATCGTTAAGTTTGTGCACGATGTTGCCACATTTATGTTTTGTTCATTAGTTAAGATCTCAAGACTTAATTCAATCCAGATGTTTAGGGATTCGAACTGAATGAACATGAAATAAACAGCGAAATATATTGTTACGAAAACCACAAACCGGAAACGTACGCCTGCAGCAAACTTTCGGAAATCTATGAAGGGGAAAATCACTTCTTATGCTTAATCTGCCATGGTCATAAGAAGGCGCATTTGCAGCTGTCAATGAAAAAAAGTATTGACAAGAATTTCCGCGAAATCTATCAGGCAATGGGTTTAGTGAAACTACGCCGAGAAATCCAGCAGCAGTGGATTAGCAGGCATAGCAGAATGGGGAGCAAAGTGTATTGAAACTAAGCCGGTAAATCCAGCAGCATGGGATTAGCTGACATAACAGAATGAGAAATAGTGTTTGTGACGTTTGTAAGGTTTACGAACGAAGCATTTCACTTAAGAAGAGTTGATTGTAATTTAAGAGTTTCACGTTGCCAATTGTACGTTGTTAGCTGTACGTTGTTAGCTGTACGTTGAGATTGGAATAATGATATTCGAGGCAAACAAGGATTAAATAGACAAGTTCTTTTAAATAATTACAAAGACCATTGACATTGTAAATAAAATCTACGATTTTCACGATCCAATGTTACGAACTTTGTTTGAAGGAAAATAAAAAAAAGGCTGGTTTGTAACAATATATTTGTACCGCTGACAATGTCACCTCTATTAAGATTAAAATTTTTAAGTTTGTTGATGACTTAATACAGAAGAATTTTTTTTTTTCTTTTGACTTAACATACCACTTTTTTCGCTTGTTTATATATTTTAAGTAAAAATTTGTATAAGTTTAAATTTATTATTATTATATTTATTTAACATATATAATCAAAAAACCGTGTCATCCAATCATTTTCAATGTTGGGCAAGGCCGATCTTTAAATATTCTACGCGGCCTGGTCTATCACAATTCTTTATTTATTTTCGCTATAAAATACCAAAAATCAAAACTTGTTCCCAAATGAAAGAGCACTTTTCAGAGGAGTGTTTGTGTGAGAGGGGTTTCAAAATATTAGCTAACGTAGTAGAAAGTTTGCAAAATTGTTTTTCTTATCTTATTTTTCTTTACTCATTTTCGTTAAGTAGCAAAGTATTGAATATTAAGCTTTCTTGCCATAAATTGAGAGCTTTATATGGGACTGGATCCAAACACTAGACGCATATAATTTAAATTTTTAGACTTAATTTTTAGATAAAAGTACTGCCACCGGTTTCTGTAGAAAAATTCATGCTGTTTGCAAGCTAAAGATTTGCCTTTCGTAATGAAAGTGGTTCAAAACATGGTCTTAACCGAACCGAAATTTTCCAAGTCAATTTAGTATGCCAAAATGCTATAAATGACCGATATTTGTCGAGAAGTTACTTTCATATAACAGCTTTTTTAAAATAAGCTACTTTTTAAAATAAGTGACTGCTAGTAAAGACAGCCCGATCCAATACCTTCACTATAGCGCTCGTCCCGAGAACAAAAGTCGTCAAGTTTCAAATCAAATTATCTCAAAAATTTCGAACTGTAGATTGAACACAATATTAAGCAGACAAATATTAAAAGAGCAGACAGACAGACAGACAAGCCGACAGAAAGAAAGCTTAAGTCAATTTAAAAAATTATTCCGAAATGTAAGTGTTAAGTTTTTCTACGCAAACTCGCACAAATTTAATATACTCTGCACCATAACTAACTTAAAACAGAAGAAAGTATCGTAAGATCGACGTTGTTAAGTACAAATCCAGTATAAAGTCGAGAAGAATAATTAAAAAAACGAAACGTAATTTATATGCGACATAATAAAGGTGACACGACAAGCCAACGAATTACCGAATGTTTATGACTTCCTTATATGTAGAGTAAAAGTGAAAAGAAAAGACATAAAAAAACAATTCATTGAGATTTAAATAAAACAAGTTAATCATGACAGAGCTATTAAATAATATAATAGTCCCAAATGTCAAATAATAAACTCAGTGTAATGTTACAATTACTTAAGCTTTACTTCCATCAATATTTATTCGAAAAACATTGCAGTTCAATACGAGTAAGTAAACTGGGCTTATAATAAAAACACTGATAATAAAAAATAAAAACAGGGTTGGGTATATAAAAATGTAATATAGAGTAACAGCAGGATTATAAACGAGAGAAGCGGCTACACTTTCAGAATGAAATTTATGGGATAATAGATTTCAACAGATACGATTTTGGTTCGTTGATGGCTAATAGTTTAAAACGTAGCTCTACAAACTGCTAACTTACTTTACCAAGGATCTAGAAAAAATGATATCGTTATGTGGACTATATTTTATTGAAAACGTCCTGTTGAGAAAGTCTTCAGAGCTATATATAACAACAAATATAACAGAATAAAGCACTTGCAGTGAAAGACTTTCTAAAAATAGAAATGACTCAAATTACACATCTACCGTATAAAAAGAAAATTAGGTTAGACATATGCTTGCTTTAAAAACCCCCTTAAAAAGAGACATGGATCAGATTAGGTATCTGATTTTATTGAAAAACCATATAATAAGATAAATGACTCAAGTTAAGCATTCAAAAACCGTGTAAAAAGAAAAAATGATGCAAAAACCGTGCAAAAAGAGAAATGACTCCGTTTAGCCAGTCTAAAAACCTTGTAAAAACGAAACGCCTGTGGTTAGGCACTTGTTTAATATATAACTAGTAGAATTCAAAAATGACAAAAAGTTGAAGTCTTCTAACTGCAGGTGCACCCTACAACAAATTCCCTTTAACTAGATCTGCATACATATATATGCATGTAAATAGCTTCCGCACCTGGTTTTTGTTTCCCCTTAATTTCTTTAATTTGCAGAATTTCAAACGCACGTTTTTACATGACCGTTGCATACATAAAATGCCATCAAGCCAGAACGGAAAGCTAAAATTCCTATTAAGATATTTATAGTTTTTAGTTATTTGCTAAAACACATTTACAATTTATAGCATTTGAAATGCTCACGTTTACAACAACAAACAACATCAACACTAAAGTTTTTGTAGCCCAATTCAAGGAAGCATAGATGTAAACTCATTTAGTCATTCCATCAGTAACACTTACAACTTTTGCCATATAGATTCCCAGAACTGCTTGCATCTCCAGTCCGAATCGAATTAAAATATAATTTCAATTTACAAGAGTGAATACGAAATGTTGAAGCTTAAGAACTACATCTTTGGTAATCAATTTTGCTACGAACATATTTTTAAAAAATCTTAAATAGTCAACTATAGAAGCAAACTGAAAAAACCTTAAAAAATCGATAAATCTGAGTATATTTTCACAGAGGACAGTTTACGATTTAGGGCAGTTAATAAAAAAAAAAACTTTCTCTGAAATCTAGCGTAGAGTTTTTTAAAAGTCAACAATGAGATGATTTCTCTCAATTAAATGAAAAATTTTACAAAGAATTTGTTAAGTTGCTGGGTATTCAAGATTCGCCTTAAGGTCAAAAATATTTGCTTATTTCATGTAAATATTATTTTACAAACCACGTATTGTATATACTCAAATACACACTCATACACACCGCAACCCTGTACATGTGGCGCAAAAGCGGTAAAATTGTTGAAAAATTAACATTTTTGACATAGACAGAATGCAGCGAAAACCTGACACACATAGCAGCGACGACACTCTAGATGCATGCATACACCAGGGTAAACATACTTTCATAGATATGTGTGAATTTACACATACATATATATGAAAAAATACAAAACAAAAAAAAAAAAAATACATATCTGAATGCAGATAGAATTTCCAAGTTGAACACATCAAAAAGTTCGATTTAAATGCCTGAAGCGATTCAGGCAAAATTCAAAATATTTCTGACACATATTTACGAAAATGAATGCCAGTCGATATAAAAAAAAAAAAAAAAAAAAAAAATACACAACTAAACAGGAGGCAAACGAAATCCATGTACAAAAATATCCGTACAGTGAAATATAAAAGCCGTGCATACGAATTGAAAATAACCATTTATACTATACTACTAATTATGTATGTATGTGTATATGAACGTATATAACAAAATTTATATACCTTTTCTAGGCTTTTTCGAAATGAAATAAACTAACAACAACAATAACAACAACATCACGGACCAAGTTCTCATATATAAAGTGAATTGACAAAAATTTTAAAGCTAAAAAAAAATCGACAAAATGATAAGATGAAACTTTCGTGCGAACACAAACTGTCACATAAGTACCGGGAATCGTTGATGTAAGTATTTAAGGAGAGAAAATTACTGAGTATTTTTAAGAAAAGAAAAAAAAACCATTGTTTTTTTCCATTGACTTAAATGCCCCTTTCTGTATAATTTCGATTTGATATAAAAGAATGATCGGAGAGTGTGGCAAAATTTAAAAAAAATCCATAAATTCGATTTTCCGCGCAATGTACAAGTACTTGAAACTTTTAAGGCTTTATTCACAAAACACAATTTTTCGTAGGGCAACATAACCTCAACAGTCTAAGTTTAATTCTTTTTATTGAAATTTTCTTTCTTAAATATTCCAAATAGATTACTTCTAAAGAGTATAACGTGCGGGATTTTCGAGTTCATTTCAATATTATTTCTTAACAAATGATTCTCTCTTTTTTTTTTGGTCCCAAATTTAATTTTCTTTCATTCAGATTACTCCACAGTCAAACAAAAATCGAAGGTTCTAAAAGTTCTTCAAGCTGCAGAGGTGTGAATTAAGTGAGTTTTTTTCTCTTTCTTAGATGGAAGTTTAGTAAGCGTACCGCAAATTAAAATTGCCTTGCGAAAACAGCTCCAGTGTTGCCATTTTCAAAAAAAAATTTCAAGAATAATTTTTTTCGCTTTTAAATCATACATATGAATAATAAACAAATAATAAAAAATAATTTTTTTTAAGGCGTAAGTATAAGCTTAACAATCTCCTTAAATATTATTTCCTTCCATCCCAAAAAAAAGTTGTCAAAAAATACGTTCCTTTAAGACTGTTCAAGAGTCCCTTCTGCCCTTAATTGTTTTTGCGAAAAATAATGAGATGTGGATCTATTTAGTCTAAACTGCCCACAATAAATTTAAACGTCAAATCTCTATTGTGCATCAATTTTTGTCATAACTTACCAAAGATTAATGCTAATGCATATAAATGCCGACATTTTGGGTAAGAGCGTTCATGTGAGAGGTGGTTCAATAAATGTCTTTTCTCATCCAAATTTTCTGCTTTCATTTATTATAGCAAAGTACTAATATGCAGAAATTTCTGCTCGGAAATATTAAAAAAGTGGAGTTTTTTTCATGTAATGACTTTTTCAAATTCGTATTTTACATGACAAGGAGAAGCAGTCGTGAAAATGGATCAGTTTAATCTGTTTGCAATACGACCCCTCTGTGGGTGGCATGTTAGAGTGTAAGGACATAAAATCGTCTGCATACGAATGAGGATGACATCAGCAGTCTCCAAGGTGCTTACAAGGAAATGTATATTTTTCCCGGACTCTACTGAGAGTTTATTGAATTACCTATCACTTAAGTGCAGTAACGCCCTCTTACTGTAATTTCTATTCCCTTTATTTTATCATCACTTTCTTCTTATTATACACATTTATTATCTTACAATTACCTATATTGTTTAATTTGGGTGCTTCTCAGTGTTATCAGAGAATCCTTAAGTTACCTAAGAGCGCACGTCCCGACTCATTGACAGTCGACACCAGAAAAGATTATCTTCTATGAAGTTCGACCTCTTCTACAAATGAAGGTCTCTGTTATATGATACGGTTGTAATTAGATGTACATATTCGAACTCTATTATGCGTACTGTAAACTTAATCCCAAAACGAGTCCCGATATTGGTCCTCACAAATGTTGCACAAATTTCGTCACAATATTTCGCAAATTCTAAGATGTCAAATCTGAACAGATTTCGGACAGACGGAGAGACGCTTATTTTTATAATAAAAACGATTTTTAATTGATTGGCATAAGAAAAATAGGTTTATCTCGCGCCTTTCTGGGTGTTTAATATATACACACTAACTTTATATACCTTCATCACAAGAAAGGTAAAGTATTAAAAAGAGAAATCTTTTGGGATAGTGAGTATTGGAGATTTGCTTTAGATTCGATGAAGATAGATTTCGAAGTTCTCAAGGTCTTTTAATCATAGGTGAACAGATGTTAATATAGTCTTACTACAAGTTCTATAGTGAAACAGCTTTCAAAATGGGTAACTATTCTGAAATATTTATCTAAAATATTTAGGGAACCCAGTGAAATAGCTGAGAATTTCTCTCGCTTTGCTCAACCATCAACGTCTTCGAAATCAAGGCAATATTTTTTGAAAGTCGGCTTTTAAACTCGAGAGAGATATATACGTTATATATACGCCTTATAGTTTCACTTAAGATGCTTAACTTGAAACGACTAAATTTGCTCACTACATACAGACCTGAAATAGTTTCAGCTTTCCTGACGAAAAAATCCAAAAATCAGTTCAGAGGTGCAATCGGATGCAAACCCAGAACTTGTTACGAAAGTCCTTTGACGATTAAATTAGATACAAACGCAGACGTATCGGTTCAAATGAGCTTTAATTTCATAATTAGCTGCAGGGAAAACTTTTTTTATGCAAACCTCCGGTACTTTTTTGCCAGCGTTGCTATACTTGCGTTCGACTGGATGAATATATATATACATGTACATATATACATATATATATATATATATATATATATATATATATACACATATATATATATATACATATTTATGCGTGTATATGTGTCTGTTATGTGTATATGTATATAGCATTCAAACACACAGCTGGTGTTCCTTTTTTTTTTTTAAGTCAAACAATTCCGGTCTATGTTTTTTGTGATTTGTTGCATTTTAGTGCTAAACAAATGAATGTTTGAAAACAAGTTTATATATATTTTGTTTGGGGGGCAAACTAAAGTGTGAAATTTATTTTCTAAAATTTTCACATTAAAATTTTATGTACAAAGCTCATCATTTCCTGTGCGTTACCAAAATATTTATTATACGTCTTAGTTCAAGCTACAATACATTTGATTTTGTTAGTTCGCTTGGGACATCCAGGAATGTGTATCACAGATGGCACAAGAGACGCACATACGTATACAAGTATGTACTTCTAATCATACGCAATCCGAAGCGAATCTTTGTCAAAACTAAAACAAAAGAAAATCTAAGAGATAGATTCCTTACACAATTACACAATTAAAAACACCCCAGCACCCTTGACTTGGCCTAAAGGAAATATGTAAGTATAACTGGACTATGAATTTTTACCATATTCCTTCTCAATCCTAAAAATCAGAGGGAAAACTGAGCTTTGCCGCAGTGAAGACTTAGTCTACATTACACAGAGTTTGAATGCAACGGCAGAGAGATCGAAATGAGACAAAATTTATGATGATGATGCTTTCCACCACATGAAAAACATTAAATATAATATATATCGATTATTTAGCTGAAATCCTTTAATTCCAAGCAAGAGTATCGATATATACATACCCTTGCATTTATTATATTTTTACACTAAACTTGTCATCGAAAGATGCGGACATGCTGGCAGAATTGTTGAAATAGCTCTTGGTAGTGAAAGAATATCTTAATTAGTTTGTTTGCGACCGTTCATTCCGTCAGACTATTGAATATTTCATAAATTTATTCTTTAGTTAAATTCGTTAGTTAAATCTAAAATAAAAAATATTTAATTAAAAAAAAACAAAGCGATGAATTTTTGAAATATTTTCTTTGTACACATATTTCGTTCGTTTATATTCATTTGCATTTTGTCTCTCTTTTCGACAGCTGCTTACTGAATTCCTGTGAACCTCAAAAATACGCTCTAAATAGATTACACCAGTGCTTACTCATATTTTTTAACCCATATAACCCTCAGAAAACTGGAATTTTCCGTTTATAACCATCCTGAAGGAAGGTTCAAAGACTCCATAACGTATGTGTATTTTAGATCGACATCAAATATAGAATCGATTTAGAATCGATGTCCGTCGGTCCGCCTGTCCACCTGTCCGTCTATCCGCCTGTCCGCTTGTCGGTCTCTCCGTCTGTCCGCCTATCCCTCTGTCCGCCTATCCGTCTGTCCGCCTATGCGCCTGTCGGTCTGTCCGCCTGTCCGCCTATCCGCCTGTCCGCCTATCCGTCTGTTCGCCTACCCGCCTGTCAGTCTGTGTAGCCTCTGTGGGAAACACGTACTCCTGGCCACAAAAATGAAAATATCGACTTCAAATTTGGCATTAATATTAAAAGTTCTTTTACCAACGAAAATAGGCTAAGTCGGTTAAAGGATGCACCAACAGTGAAAGTAGATAGATTTATAAAAATTTCCATGAATATTTCGCTAGCTATCCCGTAAGGTACGTGGAAGAAGCTTCAGAAACCCCATATAAAATATGTACATTCTTGATTAGTACCATAAACCTATCCATCCCTCCGTTAAAAGTTCTATCACATGCATTTGTATTCAAAATTCGGTCACAAGCCACGCCTATGGTATAAAATATGCTAGAAATACATCTGTTTTTTGAGTGCTCCATTCACTACCCATAGACTGCACAATTAAAAATTTTCACGGTATTCCATAGCAATAGAAAATATCTCCCCCGCCCATCTATTAAAATTTAGTTTTTTTACCCTTTTTTTAGGATAAAAGTGATGAATATAAAAGATTTGGCTCAGTCTAATGTAAGTATCTTACTTGATTTAGCTTATGTCTATAGACAACCCTTGCATGTAAGACGTACCGGTCTTGGAACCAAAAAAAAAAATTTCTATTATTCGGCTCAATTATACAAAATATTGTGTAATTTTTATATACATGCTCGATATAGCGATCTTGAGGGTCTATGCAGTTTTTGTTTTTCAAGTTATATTTTTCGAAGGTATAACGTCATTTGGAAACTTTATTGTTATTCAACAAATTGATTGATTTTTCATTTCCTTTTGTCTCTCATACAATAGAAAGTTTTGTATTAAAATTTCTTTTTTTTTTCAATTATTCATAACTTGACATATGAAATGCTCGACTAAGATTTTGAGCAAAGTGCGAAAAGGAAATTTTTGTTTCAAATTTTTTTTTTTTTTTTTTTTCTTGGTAGATTATTTTAAAAAAGAAACAAGGCTTGAGTGCGTGCACTAAATATAGATAGAGACAAAGGAGAAGCAAAAAA
>KK351037.1:1734633-1756585 GCA_000671755.1 Glossina brevipalpis | reverse complement strand
ATGATCAAGAATATGTGCTCTCCAAAATTTCCTTCTGGAAGTTACAAAGCAAATGACAAATGACCTTTGGTGACGGGTATGAAAATTGATATTGTGTGGCATTGTGTGTGTGTTTTGAAGTGAACAATATTTTTAAAATATATTATTGTTGTTTTTGTGTATTGTATTATTTGTGTCTCCTTTTCACACTGTATTTAAGTTATTCAATTGTCAGCAAAACAAGCAGAAGAAGCTTTAAAACGCCGTAATAATCAATAGCATTGTTTTACTAAAAGCGTTAACGTAATAACACAACACACTCTCAGTATTTGATTTACTTCTTCTGCCGCTCGATCTCTTCTTCTACGCTTCACAAACGCACACACACATACACACACACACACACACACACACACAATATATATATATTCCGAAATAATAAAAGCAGAACAAAGCATAAGATGCATGACAAAGAAGAAAAAAATAATAAAACTGTAAAAAAAGCACCGTAAGCATGCTTTATATGTTTCGTATCTTAAGGGAATTTGACAGAAAACTTTACTTTTTAAACACAGAGAGGATAACAAGAATTTTTAGTTGAAAAGAACTAAACGTAGTTTTTTGTGTGTGCAGAGATTTTATGAAGAGGAAAATAAGCAAATAATGATTTCTGTTGACATAGTCTTAGGTTGTTGTGTTTTTCTCTTTTTTTCCTTTGTTTTTTTTTTTTTTGGTTGCTTCGGTTCTATAATCAGCTTTATGCTACTTAAGTAGAAAAACATGTGCATATATTTTTAATCGATATGAGAGAGACTAACGAGATTTGATTTAGCCGCATTTGGTTTCCTGGTTTCCATCTTTTGGAACTAGAACAATAAAAGCAACAGTAAGTACCTGTTATGTAGGTAGATGTTCTTATTTGCTATCTTGTATTCAAGGGTATCCAAGATTCGCTCCAATCTATATATAATTTTCTGAATTGATTTTCTTTTTTTGTTTTCTTGTCTTCTTGTTTACTTTCGCAAAGAACTATAAAGTGTTTAGGAAAATTGTTTTATTCGCTTTTATATTTTATATAACAGTTAAAATATATATATATATATATATATTTGTTATAGTTTTCTCTTTTTCTTCTTCTTCTTCTGTTTTTAATGTCCTTTTAGCTGTGAGTAAACTTTGCAAAAAAAGAAAAGTTTTTTCTTTGAATTCAGAAATAATTAAAGCCTTTAAAATGCTATGTTTTCGTTATAAAATGAATTTCAGGTTTACCTCTTAATATCAACGAGTAAATGATTTTAATATCAAAACAAACAAAACAACATTTTTTAAGACAACAAATATTTCTTTAGCTTTCAAAAAATAAAAAAAAAAAAACTAATAAAAAATTTAATTTAATTTAAACAAAATTTCAAATTTAAGGAAAAGTCTTTAAATAGAAAATCAAAGCTAAACACAACTAATTTTTGCTGGATGTTTTGCTATCTAACACTTGAAGGCTTTTCTAAAAAAGTCATAATCATCTAGCAGCAGGATCATACATTTTGTAGTAAACTTTAATAAAACATATCTCTGATTGATATTAGAATCAATCAGGATTAGTGGTCAATGCTTAGTAGAGGAATCAAATATTTTTAATACAAAAGTTAAAAAAAACTTTAGTTCTTTAAAATATCTTTACTCGATTGGAGATCTTGAAAAGGCAGAATTAATTAATATTTTTTTTTTTTTTTTAAATGGCACTTGTTCGTGGTTCTACGCAACCAGACAGTAGCTGCCTTGTAATGATAGACTTTCAAGACAGCGTGCATGCCGACCATATGGGGGGCTTAACAAATCCATTATAGATCTACTTTGTTTAGATTTCTTTGAAATTTTGCCCGTAATGCCCTAAGATATTTGTCGACCAAAATCGCGGAACTTTCCTACCATAAGTTCAGTATTTTTTTATTAAGTTTTTATTACTTTAGTTTAGTAGTTTAGTTCAGCGGTTCTTAAACGATCCATATTATCAAATGGAATAGTTTTACAGTTTCACACATTTTACAGAAAAAAGCTTACCAAATCTAGACCACGAAATGAACGATCAGTTTTTAATTAGTTGTTAATAATAAAATAAATGGATCTTAGGCCATTTATTAGACACAATGGTTTATTTAATTCATTTAGGAAACCATTAATCTATTTAATAACCTTCTCTTTAATTAATTTCGAATTTTCATTTTTTCCTATGCTAGGGAGTATATTAGAATATGTAAAAACTACCTAACACCTAAAAATATGCATCACAAAGATATCATAAAGCATAAAACCGTATTCAATGTGAATAACGGAAACGATTTAGATATGTCTGTCAGTACGTCTAATCGTTCAATTGTGTGTGTCATTATTATTCTCATTATCATTATTATACTCTAGACTAATGAAATTAATTCTTTGAATAGAGAGCATTAGAGCAGCTTAGGTTATCGGCTCGCTGGTGTTTTTTTCATTTTATGAAAAAGCAGCTCTACCACAATGAGAATTGGAACCCACGTGTATTGACTTGCTTGAGGCGCTTCTTAATAGGTCAGCCACAGTTGCTGCTTTGTGTGTTAAAACAATTATCATGACCTTAAGAATGCTTTGGAAAACTTTGAAGAACAAACTCAATACCAAATGTGGTTCCTTTTTGCTTCATTCATTTCAAAAGTTGAATCATACATTATCAAGTCTAACTGAAGCTAAATATAATGTTGTGACACACTCGCTATGGGACTGCGAAAGTTTAAATCAATTGCAGCATATCTGTCCGCCCGTCCTTTCGTTTGATTGGTCGAAATCGTATCGATATACTTTTCTGAAAATTGACACTTTTTCGCTAAAAAAATAAGCAGAAGATCATTTAAAAACAAGACAGAATACATAATTATAATTTTCAATAACTTAATAAATAACTAAATAACTAAATATTATAAATACATCACATTTGCAAATCGTATTAAATTACTTTTAAGGCGTTACGATATCATAGAAGAATTTGATATGAATTACATGTGATATGTACGCGATAGGATATATCGTCGATCTATCGAACGAATAGATTTCTTTGCTCTATCTCATGCAGCAAAATATATTTTACCAGTTAAGGGTCGCCATTAAAATGAATGTTTCCGATTTTTATCTATCTAACTATACCAAAGTTTATAAGAACCCGATTAGGCTTATAGATGCCTAGAAACACAACTTATTTCAATACTCATCGCGCCTTGCGAGAGCTTTACTTTTACAACTTTTTGCATTTTTTAGTCTTGAAAAATTCTTGGTCGTTGCGATATGAAACTTTTCATCGAAATCTTCAATAAGTTCTAACAGTCTTCTCAAGGTTACATACTATATCGTAGTATTCATTATTTTGCCACTTGTCATGCCTGACATCCTTAAACTTTAAGATATACGTTATCAGTTATTATAATTTTAGATATCAAGTAAAGCCTACAACAAATTCGAAATAATCCTGAAAAAATATTAAAACTTTAATCAGTTTTTCCTCAAAAATGTTTTGTGCACATATTGCGGAAAAAGCTAAGCGAACGAATTTCATTAAAGTTGCAGTAAACGCGAACGAATGAATTCTTGTGTCCATATATGAGCTAAAAATTGATTGTTTCTGCTTTTTCCACATAAATTTAATTAACATCAATTTATATTGAAGTATATTAAGAGGTTTAAAATTAATTTCATCAATTTCATTAATTTTACGCTTATGTGCACTAACATTTTGATGATTAATTAACGTTTTCTCTGTTGTCATGTGTATAGCATTACACTCTCTCGACAATTTCATTTTCAATGACCTTTAATATTAAGCGTTCTCTCTCTTTATGTCTTCATCATGTCTTCATTATTGTTGCAGTCATGTCTTTTTTGGCATCTGTTACAATTCCTCTCAATTTCTTATCACATTTCACTCAAATGTCGCTATAAAATTAATTACTGAAGTTTGCAGCCGTATAAGCTTTAAGTGCAACAAGTCCTTAACATTTTTTTTTTTTTGGTTGGCTAAGTACCCTTTATTCTCTTTATTTTATTTCGACTTTTGTGATATTTTCTTTAAATTATTTTTTTTTTTTTCGTTTTATATTTAATTTAAGAAAAAAGAAACTAGAAAAGTTATATAAGACGTCTTAAGCAGATCTTTTTGTATCGGACATCATAAGCGAGCACATAAATATTCTTTTCACAGAAATCGTATCGTCTGGCTTATGGGAACCAATTTTACACAGATCTTTTTACTTTTACAGTTTCTTGTTTTCGAAGGTCCTTTTTTTGAAAGGATCTCTTCTCTAAATTACATTTTTTTAAAGTTTTTTTTTGATATTATGTGTGTGTAGGGAACAACTATTTTCAAACTTGATTAGTCATCATTAACTAATTGACTTCAGTTTTCCTGTTTAAAATTATGAGGTTTTGAAAGCTCAAGCAATCCACGCATGAACAACGGACAGGAAGGAGATCTTGCTCTTTTCGAGCATACAACAAAAGAACGATTTTAAAGTGTCTTTCTAAGTATTATCTTTAAAATGATCAGCATTGTAGTCTTTTCTTATCGTACGAGTGAGGGGAATAGAAATCGTTTTAATGACAAGTTTTGTGCTCCACTTTGAAAAAGTTAACTCTTAAATTGAAACTCCTTTCTTCTTAAGAACAGCCCGTAATATCGTCCACCAACATTTCATAGATTCTTTTGAACACCGATTGAAAGATAAGAGCAGGTGTAAAGATAATTTTCTCAAACTTTTTGATACAAAAAGATGATTGCATTAGTTTTGATCAGCAAATTCTCCAAGTAAAAATGATAAATTAATGGGAAATACTAATGTACATAATGAATAAATTCGATGAGTTTAACCTTACTCTACCCAAAATAACAAATTTTCCATTTAGTGCTATTGAATTATTCAATGCGTACAGAAGCTACTCATAGAACTCTTAAAATTCAATTTTCGGCATTCATTACTTTTCTTGCTTGATTTGAAGAAATCCGTTGACGAAGCCCATTGAACACTTTTAGAAGCTTATGGTGATGGTGCTCCATTATATTTCAATTGTCGGTTTTGTGGTTTCTTTCCCTCGTTTAAAATTATTCAATATATCATTAAGCATGTTTATTACAAAATAGGCTACAACAGAGCCTAGCAGAGATAAGAAGCTCTACTATCTCAGGTGGCACACCCGGACTCAATTTACAGTGCCGTAGACCAGGGTTTGATTACGATTGGCATGTGATCAAAGCAATAATGAATGCTCGATCAATATAAGCGTAACACTTACTGACCGAACATATCCCGGCCTTTGGCTGCTCCTTATCTTTCTCCGATCATTTTTTGACGATCATCGCATTTAAGAGATGAGTATTGAAAAAATATAAAAATAGTATCGCTACGCATATTCTGAATTCGGGTCTGTGCAAGCTTGTTTGTGCTCTTTGAGTAGATTGTACTCTGAATTACATTTCTCGGCGTCGTACTCACTCAAATCGATTGCATGTCATTAGCTCTTCTCTTCTTTCCGATCGCGTATCATTAGCTCCTCCCTTCTCTCCGATTGCGTGTCGTTAGTTCTTCTCTTCTTTCCGATTGCGTGTCATTAGCTCTTCTCTTCTTTCTTATCGCGTATCATTAGCTCTTCTCTTCTTTCCGATTGCATGTCATTAGCTCTTCACTTCTTTCCGATTGCGCGCCATTAGCACTTCTTTTCTTTCCGATCGCGCATCATTAGCTCTTCTCCTCTTCCCGATTGCATGTCATTAGCTCTTCTCTTCTTTCCGATTGCGTGTCATTAGCTCTTCTCTTCTTTCTTATCGCGTATCATTAGCTCTTCCCTTCTCTCCGATTGCGTGTCATTAGCTCTTCTCTTCTTTCCGATCGCGTATCATTAGCTCTTCTCTTCTCTCCGATTGCGTGTCATTAGCTCTTCTCTTCTTTCCGATTGCGCGCCATTAGCTCTTCACTTCTTTCCGATTATGTGTAATTAGCTCTTCTCTTCTTTCCGATCTAGTATCATTACCTGTTCTCTTCTTTCCGATTGCATGTCATTAGCACTTCTTTTCTTTCCGATCGCATGTCATTAGCCCTTCTCTTCTTTCCGATTGCGTGTCATTAGCTTTGCTTTTCTTTCCGATTGCGTGTCATTAGCTCTTCTTTTCTTTCCCTTGGTCTCTCACTTTACTTATTTTTTGGTTGGACTCAAGTGTTTATTTTGTCAGCTGTTGTACAAAAAAAAAAAAGATGCGATGAATACAGATGTTTGAGAAAACCTTTATTTGGGCCAAAAATTTTCTTTGCATGAGGCAATGCACCGCCACTTGTGGTTTGACTTCTAAATCTTTCGAAATCATTGCATAGAAAAAATTTTAATCGATTTTTAAATTTCTAAAGTCTAAGTGTAATTACAATCAACGAAAGTCAATTATTTTCATAAATCATAAAGGATTTTTTCATTTCGATATATCGAACGCGTAATGTCAAAATTTTTGAAGTGAAATTATTGCCTAATATTTGATGCACTAACAAGAAAAGCGCATTAAAAATTTTATATCTGTAAAGGAAAGCAAAAACATTTAATTCTACTATTCGTATATAACACAGAGAAAACAATTATTATTAACATAAATAAAATTTCCGATCCATATGGATAACAAAGATATATCCATTAAATATCAACATTCAAACCTTTGTGTCGATAAAATGCATGCATTTATTTTGTTTGTATGTGCATGTGTACACGTAAATTGTGATAATGGATGGATGCTTATCAATTATTAATGCACACACATACAAACACACACACACATATTTATATATATATATATATATATAAAACAAAAATAAACATCCACGTAGCAATCTCTTTGTTTTATTCCACTCAAAAATACTAATTAAAATTATTGCGCTTATAGAGAGAGAGGAAAAAAAAGGGAAAATAAATTATGTAAAAATAGCATGATGTGTAGAGATTATAACATATGCAGACACATATGCAGAAAAACATATATTTATAATAACGTAAAATTAATGTAATATACGTTTTTATACTCATCACTACAAGTGCTATAAGCTGATATATACGAAATTTTGCTTTACGTTTTATGTTTTGTGTGTTTGGGTGCGTGTGTGTGTGTGTGTGTGTGTGTGTATTTGTCTATTGCCGCGCCTTTCATACACAACACAATATGCTTTTGTACCTATCAACGGATGATTGCATTACGGCAATTTTAGTGTACGTGAATACCTAGAAAATTTAGATGGAGATCTTTTTATAAATCATATTATCTTCTCGCTTATCAAGCTTTTCCTTTACAGTCAGTCTATTCAAATTTTGTGTTGTCTACGTAGCCATCTCTTTGTCTATTCACACAACACTCTATCAACTCCTTTATCTACTTCTAATGTTCTCGATTCATGTAATGCATCCGCCTTTTTAAACACTTCTGTGAGAGTCCATCCGTTTACGCGCTTGCCTCTCTTCATTCATATATCTACTTGCTTATCAGCTCTTTATCTACTCTCCACTTTTTATATTTCCACTTCCGATTCTTTGATTTAGTCATATGTCTATGCCTCTATTCGTGATTGCAATCTGTCTATTTAGACATTCAATTTTCTATTCACATTCATCCTTATACTCTCAAGTGTTCTTTTATTCACTCTTTCGTATATTTATTCTTCCATCTATCTAAATCTTCAATCTACTCATCTATCGGATACACATCAACTCTTTTTATTCTATAGCTGTCTATTCTTCCACCTATTAATTCTTCAATCTTCTCATCTATGGGATCTATATCTATATATACGGATACACATCAACTCTTTCTATTCTATATCTATATATTCTTCTATCTATTAATTGTTCAATCTGCTTATGTATTGGGTCCCCTCATCAACTCCTCCGGTTGCCAGTACTATCTGCCTATTCTCTTATATGCTAATTTTTCGATCTGCTTATGTATTGGTTCCCCTCACCAACGCTTCCATTTGTCGGTGCTATCTGTATATTCTTTTATCTGTTAGTTCTTCGATCTGCTTATGTATTGGGACCCCTCATCAACGCTTCCTTTTAACGGTACTACCCGTATATTCTTCTACTTGTTAAATCTTCGATCTACTTACTCGTCGAATATTCATCAGTGTCTTTATTATTAGGTACATACGCAAACTTTGGTCAGCAACTTCTATAGGTAAAAGTGATAAAATAGTGGGAAATACCATTGTACGCGTAAGGGTTGACTGAAAATGATATATCGAACCGTTTCAACACTGAGGTTTCATTGCTTGCAGGGTAAAAACGAAAGAATTTTCTATGGCGGATTGCGACTGGCAGTGAAAAGTGAATCTACTACAACAATCCTAAACACAAAAAAATTATGGTGAAGCCAGAAAAGCTATCCACATCGGCACCGAAGCGAAATATTCATTGCGATAAGGTTTTGCTATGCATACGGTGGGATCTGCAAGGTGTAGTGTATTACGAGCTACTAAAGCTGAATCAAACAAATATTGCGGAGGTCTGCCGACATTAATTGAGCAAATGGATCGAAGTATTGTTGCCAAAACGACCAGCAATAGCGGGTAACGACCGCAAAAGTCATTCCCTTGCATGACAACGCCCGGATACAAGTTGCAAGAGTTATGAAGAAAGAAATACAAAAATAGGCCGATACCGACCGATAGTTTATTTTCAAAATAAAACAAGCTTTCGAATGGCATTTTAATTTTAAAAAAAAATTTGCCTCCTTTTTAGTTCAAAGTTCACCGAAATTCTCTTTTAGATCTTTTCAAACTTCATGATCAGATAATAGAAGAAAGAATTAATTAAGAAATATGTCTAAATCGATTTAAAGAACGTTTTAATCAAGTGTACCCTATAAGCACATATTGTTCGAAGTTCGACTAATTGTGCGAAGAAAGAAGCTAATACCTATTCTGATGAGTTGCAGGGAAATGAAAAATATTCGTTCACTATCACTATATCATGACTGATATGATATCGTAAACGATTTTTATTAAATACTCACTCTTTTAAATGCAGACTTAAGTGGTAGGTGTCTAAGATATGCCCTAAAGTACGAGGATTATATTCCTAATGAAATGTTTTTACCTAAAGCCAGTGTAGCTCTCTGACTTTTATTACTTTTTATTCTTGTTTTTTTGTTTTTGTTTTTTTTTTCTTTTTTTTTTTGTTTGCTTACAGATTATTTGTTTACCTTTAATTATACAATATCTAACAAAATTGCACTTTAAATAACATATGCTTGTTTGTGTGTACATAAATATGTTTTTCAATAATAATGATAGATTAATTTTTATGAATTTTTATGAATTCTTTCGACATAAAACACATTTGTAAAGTTAATTTAGATTTTTTTTTTTTCATTGCACTTATTCATAATATTTAACAAATTTAAATTAAAATGTTTTGTAATAATAAAGCGATCAATAATTCCTGGACTCAGGTAGGAAAAAAAAAAATAAATTTTTTTCTCTTGAATTCGAATTTATCTTTCAACAAGTGATATAAATGCTTCCATAAAAAAATCGATGTCTTTATCATCATAGTACGATTCATCAAAACTTTTAAAAAGCGCTTCAGTTCCCTCATTAGGCTTGATCATCTACTTTATACTGTTTTCCCTGGAGTATACTTTTCAGATTTACGAACAATTAATAAACTTTAGAGGTCAATTTTGGCGAATGCGATAAATGAGATACAATTTGAACTTTAATTCATGCCACAGTTTCAACTGAATTACAACGCAGTATCATCTTGAGTGCACGCGGTACCCATTTAGAAAACCACTTTTACACCCTAATTTTCAAGCAAAGTAGCGTCTATTCCTATGCCTTTTCATGCATTTAACATGTCGTTTACCTTCCTCCAATATCGTCACTTTTTCGATTAACCTGAATAGTTTTTAGGATTTGTTTTTAAGTTTAATGATATAAACATTTACTTTCGATGTCCACTGCCTTAAGAAACACCGGAATACGTTTCACCTCTTTTAAAATGAAATCGGATAGAAAAGGTCTCCTGCCATAAAACTTTTCAAGCCAGCGATGAGCGTGAAACGGTATTTTTTCTCGTCAAAAAGCAGTGTTTAGCCAATAGAGAAAATCCATATAATTCCATTCTTCTGAAAAAAAAAACTACTGCAACTCGTGACCAAATGATCAAAATGACGCGCAATTTTGATGAATGTCATTTGAGATTCGGTGCTTTCTAAAAACAGTAGGGAATTTTTGTTAAATATGTCAGCCCCGCGAATCATAGAACAAAGTGCTACTAAGGAAACTCAACAAACATGTATAATATGTACTGTAGACTTCTCAACTCTATATGTGGAATCATTTCTCTAGGAGATAAAATATTTAAGAACAAAATATTCAAGTTTTCCTAACTATTAAAAGATTGACCCGATTTAAAAAACCAGACCTAAGTGGCCTATACGCAACTTCAAGATAAACCCAGATACACGCATCCTAAAATACACGCAAATTTTGAATTCTACGCGCTTTTCCGGCCTTTCTTTGCGGTGTGACATGTGGGTGGTATTATGTTCTTGAAATCAAGTATCATTTAACCCTCGATTTTTAATAACTCCGAAGTGTTAATTGTAACACTGTTTTCTTTCGTGATCCATGTTTCACTCCACACAAATGGCTTAAAATTCAAATCTTGAGCGAATTTTGTTTATTTATATCGAACTTTTAAACTATCATGATAAACACTTCTGGTAGTTTTTTTATCGACGTCATCTATAAGAATAATTATTATCAAAAATTAAAAGCTCTAGGCTTTACAGTTTTTTACTAATTATAGGCTTGTGGACGCGTGGACGAAGACCAGATTGCTTTTATTTTGAAACTCAATCACGTTAATTGTTTACTACTCCCAATTTAATTATTGCAGACATCGATATGAAATTTGACACAAATAGTAGTCAGGGTGCTGCCAACCTAAGAAAAAGTAACACACTTGCGTAAGGGCGGGCGATGTAAATAGAGAATTCTTATTGTTTTTTGATTACAATAGCATGTTATGCAGTCTGCGACTTGAAATGTTAAACAAGTTAAAAAACTATATTCGGCTGTGACCGAATCTCTTATGCTCCCCAACTTCATCTTAGAACAAAGGTCGAAAAAACAACTTATTTTGTATGTTTTACAATATTGGATGGGCGTGGCAGGTTTTTTTTCGTTTTCATAAAAACATACGGAAATTTTATTGGGTATGAACAAAGCATCCGGAAAGCAGAAAGCAGGCGTGTTCTTCAAGGGATTTAACTTATTTTCAATGCCTGCGTATGTAAAAAAACTCTCAAGGTTTTTGTAAAATTTCCTCCAGATATTTTGTTTTTTGTGACGGGCAAAATGCTTACCACCAGACATTACACTAATAGACAGGTAGACGAAAACAGAGACTGACAGACGGAGGGACGAGCGCACTTGCCTAGATAAACTACGAACTTGATACTGATTAAGAATATATACACTGTATGGGGTTTCTAAAGCTTCCTTCTTGCAGTTATAAATGTTTTTACAAAAAATGCAATTTCAATACTGTATCATATTAGGTGGGCTTGAACAATTTTTTACATTTTCATAAAGGTACTATAGGAGAACTAAGAAAATATATGTGTAGTTTGCTACAGATCTATTCTGCTCTAGTTTGTAAGTAATAAGCAAAAAACTCAATTTCTTTTGCTTCCAAAAGGTATAGGCAGGTAGGTAGGTATTCTCAGTTCACGTTGCTTAAAGTAAAGCCTATTCTTCGAAAGATTTCGACTATTTTCAATACTAATACTGCGCACAACAACTTTTAATATTTCTATCAAATTTGATCCTGATATTTTCATTTTTATCATCAGGAGAATGTTTACCACGGACGGAGGGGCGGATAGTCGATCAAAATGACGGACTAACAGTCTCACAGATGGACAGACTCACATGCTTAAACCGATTCTGACCTTGATGCTAATCGAAAATATCTATACTTTATGGGATGTTTGAAGTTTTCTTCCGGGATTTACAAACAAAATGACAAAATGAACATAGTTCGGTGGTGTATCACAAACTATCTATTTTTCTATTATTCACTGCTTATGATATGAGATGTTCCATTACCAGTTTACAAGATATCGACGATTTTCATATCTTTATGAACTTCAATAAAAGAAAAGTCAAGAAAAAGTTAAAGAACATAAAACAATTGAATACAGTGATGGTTCGAGGCTTGTAATTACACATCTAATTAAATGCAATAATACCACGTGAGTGAGGAGTTTCGCATTATTTTATGGTTTTCTCATTTCCTTTAAATTATATTAAAACCATTAATATTTTAAATTTATCAAGAGTTAAAAAAGAAAAATCGAAATCTATGCGAACAGCAGTAATTGGTGTGAACTTTAGCCACACTATTAGTATATAACGATACCCAGGAAATTACAAAGATTAGCAGATAAGAGTTGCAATTTAGAATAAATATCGTAAGTAGTTAGTAAGAAATTCCACGAAAAAAAAGATCATAGAAAACAAACACTACAAAAAAAGGTAGAAAGGACTGAACAAAGCAGTCTAGTGAACTAAAATCGATCACTCGCATTTTCAGAAGTATTATGAACTTAAGGGTAAAGAAAATCTTTATTTTAATACTTAAGATACCATAGCCTGGTAAATTTTAGTTTCCAACTCTGTGAAATTCTATCATTTATTCATGAAGGAGAATATTTCAATATTCAACAACAATTTTACAATTTTTTTTTGAATTTATGAACAAAAAATTTATTTTCACTCACAGAAACTTTACTTATGAAAATCAAACAATGAAATTGATTATTAAAATTCGAAAAATTGTTTATACACTTCATTAAGGTATCGTATAAATAAAACTTGGAATCGCAAGAAAAGAAGAAACTTACAGAATATTGATATTATTTATTAACTACGTAATCCTTACGTACTGCAATGGTATAGAAGTTTTTCATAAAAAGCATTTTGTTTTTTGTTTCTTTTTGAATCCAAAAAGAATAAAGACCATTTTTGAGTTTCGAATTGAATAGAACCTTTGAAATTTATTCGAAAAAAAAAGGATGATTTCTCATGCTAAAATGTAAATTTGTTAAATTAAAAATTAAAAGACGGACTGCATGGAGAAAGAAAAAGGAAGACTAACAAACTAAATCCTGCATTTGTAGAATATCATCTCAATGGCAAGCAACGGCAAGAATAATCAAAAGTTTCAACACAAAAGTACAGTTCAAAAGTCACAGAAATGAAGAGATCGTTCTTTTGAAATGTTACAAGAAAACTGTTTTCTATTTTCATGAAAATTATCAAGAAACAAATAAAAAAAATTATTTTAATATATTAATGAAATTTGGAAAGAAATCTAAAAATAGTACAATTAATAGAAAAACTGTGATTTGGTTTTCTTTTTCTTTTTTTTTTGATGGAAGAGCCTTAAGCATTCGAATGATCATATCCGAAGACGATACACTATCTAGTTATTTGACTGAAAGCTTAAAAGCCACCTGTGCTTAAGACAAAAAAAAAGGTTTCTTTTGGGTTTCAACACTAGGACTCATCGGTCACATTAACGGTAAGTCTGAATAATATCGAGCCGAATATACCGAATGATTGAAATCTTTTTGTGTATAGATCAACTAAAATTTTGAGTGTAAATTTATTTCAATATTGAATATAAATATTTGTATTTTAAATTTTTCTTTATAATTTTAATGTTAATTTCTTGATTTAATTTTCACTATGAATGCGTTCAGAGGAAAAATTTCATAAGATTTGTTTTTAATTTTTTATTATGATTTGTAATGTAGTATCAAATACATATACATATATGTCAATATATATATATATACATATTGCTAAAAATTTTAATTAATTTTAGATCTTTCAATCTTCGTTTAATTTTTTTTTTTTCGTGCCTAATAAATTTTATTGTTGTTTAATGATAAATAAATCATAATTTCATATCCATGTAATGACCATATAATTTAATTAATTAATTATTTATATTCCCCCTGATAGCTCGACACGTTAGGGATGGTAATAGTGTATGAAAGGGAAGAAGTCAATTTTCTCTACAATTACGGTTTGTCCGTCCGTCATAATGAATAATGCACGGTCTATAATTTATGCCTGTAATATGAATAAAGGGAGGGAAATTAAGAAATTTTTATAACGCACCCAAGCCAATCCACAATAATTGGAGTGTGGTCTATCTTCCTCAATCACCTATCATCCAGAAAGCTACTAACTAAATATGCTACAGGCACAACTGCGTAACATATTTTGAATCAAGACTGACTGCTGCTTAGCCTACTAAATGAGAATGGATACGCGGAATTAAATCCCTGTAATATTATATACGGTAGACCTTACTTTTGTTACGATTGACGTCTGGTCGAAGGCATGGTAAATGTTCGATCGGTAACGACATAACGCTCATTGATCGAGCAAACACCTTCTAGGCTGTGATCACACGCTTTCCCTCTCTACACAGTTGTCTTTCTTCCTATCTATCGCTTTGAGAGGAGTTGTAAAAAATAAAAGAAAAACTTAAAGCCTTTGAAACCCCAAGGTTATCATATATAATATGAATGATTAATCCAGGGTCGGAAAGGGAAGCAAGATACAATATTAGGAAAGATAAGAATTTACATAGTCAGGGCGGTTAAGTCTATTTTTGGCTCAATGGATTTGTTATAGTTTCTTTTAAGCCAACCGCCCGAAATTTCCCGGGCAAAAAAGAACTTTCCTTGAAAGGCAGTTATATTCGTTATATAACATTTCTCGTAGTTGCAGTTTTTTCTACAAGTTGGCAGGCATGTCCTATGCTTTCAGACTACATTGAACCTATTTAACATCTTTCACTTGTAAATTCAACAACATGGTGAAGATTGACGCTTTCGTATGTTTTTCGCTTTTAAATCCAACAACATAGTGAAGATTGACGTCTTCTTATATTTTTCACTTGCAAATTCCACAACATAACGATTCAAACTCTTTTACATAACATTAAAGGAGAGAGAATTAGTTCTTTTTTCAAGCTTTTTTTTTATGAAGCACAGAATATACTTGAAGTGAAACCCCTTTATGAATATTCAGGTTTCCATTTCAATTTTAATACATATGACAACAGTATGTAGTAGTAAAAGTTAACTGATAATCTGATTTTAATTAAAAATATTTATTCTTCAGGATCCCTGTGATGTTATTTTCTTTTCTAAGTGTTATAAACAGAATTACACAAAACCACTATATTTCAACTCTCCGGATGATAAGCATTATATAATGTGCCACAAGTCGAATTTATTTAATAAATTCTTACAAAATTCGTAGAGAGAAACTAAAAATTCAGTTGAAGGTGTTTTTATAGCTCTCCCAGGTATTTCTCTCCCTATTATTATTATTATTTTCATTTAATTCTACAATCTTTTAGGGATCCGTGTGCGTGCGGCATGACTTGTCACCGAAAACTTTTCAACAAAATTAAATTTTATTTAATATCACATTTATTTACTTATTGAAATGTTTAACAATTTTAAAACTTCAAACTACGAACATTTATCAACATTCTTATAAAGAGGTATATTAACTGTCTTATATGGGTTGTAACATTCAAAATTATTCATATTAAAGATAACCCATGAAGCATGAACTTATTTAGCTACAGAGTCAGAACTTTGATCAACATTTAGCTGACAAAGGGGAAGTTGCCAACAGCGATAGACGAATCGCTGGCAAAATTATTCTCAAGTTCACATTTTTACTATAGATTCAAAACGTAAAAATGGTTTCCCAATGTGTCCAAATATGTGATGGGTATCAAAAAATTGATTTAAACTCTTTCTTAATTATTTAGTCTTTCTTTTCTTTCTTTTTTTTTACATAAAACTATTTTTTCGTGGTATTGTTTGCATTGCACCGGTTGCATATTTTTCCAATTTTGAAAAGTTTGGAATATGTTGGGTTGTTCTAAAAGTATTATACATAACGTTTCTTTGTGCTGCATTGTTAATTAATATAATTGAAAGAAAAAATCCATTGAACTCAACTATTTACCCGTATTTTACTTTAAAAACTGACGCCGTATCAGAGTTAATTCGGTGAGACTCCTTTTCGTCAGAAACCGTGCCGAAGTTTTGGCTATTTTTGCTTGCGATAATCAAAGTAATTGGTTGTTTTTATGTTCAGTGACTAAAAAAATTGTGATTCTAAACGAATTTTTCCAAGATATGTCTTGACGATGTTCGGTACCCGTTGTCTACAACGTGGTCTTATTGATTACTTCTTCTCAGTATGATTTACGCGTTTTAATGTTATACAAAACCATTTACTCGTTAATTAAATATATTCGTTCGCATTCAGCAAACTTTTTCTAACTTGTCTTCTCGTAACGGTGGTTCCTAACTGCCGATGCCACGTTATCGTACTGGGAAAGCATTGTGACCTAAATTTTAATAACACTAACTTGGATACTCGATCATAAGCACTACCGAGTTAATAGGGTGAACCCTTTTGTAGATCTTATCAAAATGTTCTGCTCTGTAGTGTAGTGTTTATGATCACACGTTACCCAATAGAAGGCGAGATCTTTAATAATAAATCGAAGATATTATGTGTCTCTAAGTTACTAATTTCTAAACAAATCGTTTTGATCGGTATGTACTGGCAAAAAATAGGCGCACCTTGAGCCATGGCCTTGCCGTTAAAAGCTTTGTTTGGCTGTCCTTCTCCCTCAGAAGAATGCGCATATGAACCTTATCGTGCTCAAGAACCTGAGGAAGGAAGCTTCGTCAAATTCGATATTACCCTTTCTTCCTCCCATTAAAAAATACCAAGAAACCCTTTTGGAGTAGTAGGTTTCATCACCTCATCAAATTTGACACCTCCTTTTCTTAGCCTGCATGGGAACCCTTTTCAAACAGTAAGCTCAATTATTCGCAAAATTTGACATCTCCCTTTCTTAGCCTGGAAGGGAACTCTCTTCGAATAGTAGTTTTATCTACTCGTCACATTTGACATCTCCCTCTCTTAGCCTGCAGGAGAACCCTCTTGGATCAGTAGGCTCAATTGCTCGTTAAATTTGACAACTCCCTTTCTTAGCCTTGAAAAGACCCCTTTTTAACCAGTAAGTTCAACTACGCGTTAAATTTGACATCTCCCTTTCTTAGCCTTGAAGAGCACTCTTTTCGACCCGTAGGTTCACCTATTCGTCACATTTGACATCTCCCTTTCTTAGACTAGACCAGCAGACCAGGTTCACCTACTCTCTTTCTCTTCGCCTGGAAGGGAATTCTTTTCTTCTACTCGTTAGATTTGATGCTGCACTTTCTTAGTCTTTCTTTGCAAGAAGCTGTAATTTCACCTACGACGCCTTCTTTGCTTTTGAAAGAAGAAGGAAAAGATGTCCAAGATATCAATTTTTACCCGTCTTAAAAATATCATTTAATGATTAATGCAGAAACTTTTTAAAAGAGAAAAGCGGAAAAGCTGTTTAAAAATCTTAACGAAATAATAATTGAAGTCGTTCAGTGCAAATATGGACTGACGTATAACCTAGTAGATAAATAATAAAAAGTCGGCATACTAATGTTCAATTTTCAATACAATAGGCCATACTTTACGATTAGCAAGTGGTCACAGTTGTAGTGAAAGCTCGATCGGTAAAAGCATACTATTTACCGATAGGATAGACAACTCCAAACCATACCCTATCTCTTTTTCCCCCTTTTTTGTTCCTGACCATCACCGTGGAAATATGGTCTGATTGACTGGCCCATAGAAAAAAAAAAGAGTGAGATCTTGTCTCAACTTAATAATTAAAAATTTCAGATGAAAACCGAAATTAATGAGACAAAGCGGATAACTTATGAGTCAGCCTAATAGTAAAGACAATATTTTTCAGAATTTGCGGTGATGACGTTGGGTGAAACAATATTTTATACAAAGTGAACATTTGTATATGTGTGCACTTAATTTTGTTGTCAAAGTTTGTTGTCATGAGAAAAATAAAAGTTTTTTAAAAGTATGTGCTAATGTGTATGATATAAATTTTTACATCCACACTCACGGGTAATGAAATTGTATTAATTTTTTTCGTACCCTTCCAAAAAATACGTAATAATGTTCCCATAATATGTATGTACTTTTCATGATCAGTAAGAGATCCTGGTTAAAATCAAAAGCCGATTTCGTCGACTTAACGATGAGTTAATTGAATTATGTCTCGTTTATTTGAATTATCAATCTTATCAGATTTAATTTGAACCTTAATAGTTGTTATTCTTAACAACTTATGGATCCAAATAAGACAATGAAAAGACAATTGTCTTCGTAAATATTCCTTTTCTTCAGTATAAACTATCAACTATAATAGGATAGCGTATTAAGAGGAGTTTCAGTTTAGAAGGACAGTACCCGCAAAAAGCTTACTGGCACGCCTACATTTGACTGAAAACTTTTAAACGAGAATGCGTTTTTTTTTACACGTTATATACGTTTAATAACATTGAGACAACCAAGAGAAAGAAAGGAAGATAGAAAGATATTGCTACCAAGACTGCGTTGGGATTGAATGGGATTGAATGTGTAGCCAATCAATTGCAAATGATTTTCTCAATAAGAACTTTAAGACCTTGCCCTGCTTTCTTATATAAGTTATATATATTTTATGCTTAACATACTCATGTCATTCAATTGGGGAACTGAAGCTGATCTCTTGTTATTTAATCAATTTTATAGAAGTTTTTAGAATTCATTCCAGTTTGATTTGTTCCCTTTTGTATATACAATATGTGCTTGTAAGCGTATACATACATATTAAATAAAAGTAATATAAGAATTTTGTTTTATTTCGTTTCATTTTATGGTTTTTTTTTTTTTTTTTTTTTTTTAGGTTTTGGGTTTTCAAGACATTTTATTATGAGTTGTTAACAGCAATAAAATACTAGAAATGAATGTTGAAAATTTAAGAAATGAAAAAAATTATTGTATATATGACTTTTGAATTTAATGCTCTATAAACCGGTTCATGTATGGGAAATGAAGATACGAAAAACGAATGAATAAGTAAAAAAGGATCAAACTTAATACAGTAAATAACAAGATTTTTATAATCATACACATGAGAGAATTGTACTTAAAGCTTGAAGATTTTGAATTCAATACGAACTTTGTCCCTCTCTTTCTCTCTCTCTCTCTTGTTTTCTTTAAAACTCTTTTGTCATAGCAGCGATAACGTTAAATGTGAACATTTTACACAACTTTATAATCCACTGCCGATTGTGTTACTCATTCTCCAATTGTTGTTTGATGATAATAGATGAATTTATACATTGATCAAAAACTATCGGGAATTTTTCAATAAACTTCTAGACCCCTTTTAGAAAGTTTGTTTAGCGTCAAATTGGGAAATGTATGTAAACATTTCCCATTACCAATCACTATCACAAGACGTTGAGTACGTGGGCCTTAGACTTTAAACTTTATTTTTACAAATTTTTTGATATTTTTTGCATTAACTTCATTTTTAATGATCTAAGTGGTGGGTGTTACATATCGTAGCTAAAATAGCGACTAAAATATGTTAATCAAAGCGATTGACAAGTACATTTTTTTATCATTGTATCACACACACACACGCACACACTTATGGTATAAAACTATATTAAATTTGTGCGGATACATACACACACACACACACACACCCAAATCGTTTCGAAATGGACTTATCTTCTATTTATAGCACATGGTGCAGAATCGTAAGCAAGACGACTTAACTCAGTCTGGCTTTCTGTCCATCTGTCTTATTGATAAGTATCCTTGTATAAAATGCAATTTTCGAGTTATTTTTATGAAATTTGACCATGTTTTAGGCTCAAGGAAGAGCTTTATTGCAAATAGATTCCATTAAACTGTTTTTACAACCGCTTGCCATATAAGATCTTATTTTGGTAAAGTCATTGTATATGAAAAAAATCTTCCACGTTTAATCTTTTTCAACAAAAACTGGTGAAAATTAGAATCTTTTTTGTAAGAAATAAATGTACAAAATTCGGATAGGATTACGTCGTTAGAGCCCTCTTAGGCATTATTAGGCATTATTGTGAAAAATAGATCTTTATATGGCAATAAAATCTAATTCTTAGTACGCTATAAAGAAAATTGGTCTAGAGAAGCGAATCGATAGAAAAATTTAAAGCGCTAAATCTAGACCGTATTTACCTATTTTTCGGCTGTCTTCACCATATAAGGATTCTCAAGAATTATATGAAAATACGATACTTTATGACAGCAATAGATAAGGGATTGTTTTTGATGTAATAAGTTTTATTTCAAAACATTCACCGATTGTTAATTGTCCTTATTGTAGAATGGGAAACATTATGCTAAACGCATGATGCCCTGAATGACAGTTCTATTTTACATATATGACTGAAACAAAGTTTCCAAATCCGGATCACGAAATGGTTGGCACAATATAAGGCGAAAAGAATGTAGGGTATTTAATGATCGTTTCAAGTTGTATTTTAAGATTTCAATTTGTTTACTTAAAGGATTTTACAACAATTATTTTCAGCTTTACACGGTAAGGTCTTCGAAGGCGTCACTTCAGATAGTATCAACTTGAAAAAAAGTTCACAATCATAATCATAATTAATAAATCTCCCCCCGGCTGTGTGTGAACGCGGCCTTTCCCTCTCCTATCATATCTATGATCACCGTATTTGTACACGTCTAAGTGATACTCATGTAGCGAGGGGTGAAAAACTTCGATGTGTAGTGGCGCATTAAGAGAGATCATGCAAACAGAAAATCGCTTGTTGGAGCTGTTGTGCTTCCATTTCGTTTTTACAAACTTAGAAAAAAAATTTTTTGTAGGCGTTAAGATTTGCTATTTAATATATAACAAATGAGTAAATATTTTCCTTTACCTTAAAAAATAAACTTAAGAAATTGATCTATTTTGAGCGTACACACGACAGCTACATCCCTTTACGAAAACTGATAACTTCCCGATACCTTTTGCTGAGAGTCTACTTCACACTTAAGTGATTTTTGCTTATAAACCATATGATGGCAATTAAATAAGGATATAAAATAATTACTCATACACACATTTTATAGAATATTCGTACACGTGTCAATGCATAACTTTCTGCCACAAATTCCCTACTTTTACAAACACAACACACAATTAAGACGTATTACTAATTAATTTAATAGTTATCGTAATGCTTAAACAGTAAGTAACCGGTAATGTTACACAATACATTTCTATGTAGATTTGTATCTATAAAATGTGAATAAAAACTTATACTTATAACAAGGCGCACACAGATAAATATACAAATTGAAATCATCGCAAATGAATAATTTCGTATGCATATGAAAATCAAAAATAAAATTTATAAACAAATTTATAATAATATTACAAACGAATCATTAATTTATATCAATTGTTGATAAAGAATATCAAATTTCACACAATCATTGCATACATTACGATAAGATTTGCTTGGGTATAATACTTTCACTAAGCCAAAGACAAGAACAAAACTTAAGGTTTTAATAGAAATATTAATTATGTTCTTTATTGTAAATAGTTTTGCAGTTGTCAAGCATTTCTTTGGCTACAAATTGATATGAATGCGGTGGAAACATAAAGTATAGCATTGGGATTATTCAAAGATTGTAGATTCACAGATTGTAAAGACAAGAATATTCAGTGATTTCTAGTGTTTTTTTGATTGTTGTAAATAGTGAACATATTACATATAATATACAATAATATATTATATGATAGATAATATATTATATAGTACATATTATATGATAGATAATATATACTATATAATATGTAATATATGATATATAATATATAATATATGATATATAATATATAATATATG
>KK351037.1:1722822-1734456 GCA_000671755.1 Glossina brevipalpis | reverse complement strand
TATATAATATATAATATATAATATATAATATATAACATATAAAATAATACATAATAAATGTTGTCACAAAAAGACGTATTAGCAGCTAGCAATAGACGAAATTGGCGAGAAACCCCAAAACCTATCAGTTAAAAAGATTAACGAAACTACGTCGGGAAATCCTGCAATGAGGAATTAACAAGCATGACATAATCAGAACACTCTGCTTTATAAGAAGGGGATTTTGCTTAAGGGAAGTTAGTTGTGCATTGAGAGTGAAATATTGATATTTATAGCAAAAGAGTATTAAACGATTCGGATCCCTTACATAATAGTAAAAATCATTTAACTTGTAAATTCGATATGTGCGCTTTTAATAATCTGCCGATACCGATTTTGTCTGAAGAAAAATACAAAAAGGCAATTTTGTAACAACAAAGTAGTACAGTCTTAAGAAAATATTATGATTGTAAGAGTAATCCCCATATTGCTAAGAATACTAGTCAATATTTTAATTTGGCTTTAGAGTAAAGTTTTTTATCTACAAATAAATGTTTGGTTTACGTTTTAAATATATAAAAATCAGAAGAAAAAAATTACTCATAAGAAGTTTTCTAACTTCCAGTTAACGGAAATTCAAGGGAAAGGAGTATTAGCCTTGGGCCGCAACTTTCATACGTATCAACCCAGCTTCTTTCTATAATACAAAAATGAACACTTCAAATAGCAATAAGCAAATATATGGGACAAATAAATTCCATCTTGGCAAAGAAAGTGTTAATAATAATTTGTAATAATAAACGCAATAAGCAAATTATTTATATAACAAGAAACATCATCAAAATTCTACAAAATGAATTTACAATCAAATATACCTTAATATTGATTATTAATAAACAAAATAATCATTATTCTAAACTTACCTGTTGTGAACGCCTATTAATGTTATATGGCATTACTCATATTGGCAGTGGCAATAATGCAAGCATCTAAACATCAGTTCACGTTCAGATTATGGTGCTCACATTTAAATTGTGTTTAGTCGAGCAAGCAAACATTACTTGTGGCTCTTTACGGCTTGCATAATACTATTAGGATGTAATATCCTTCTCTTCGCCTTCTCATCTAAAAGGAGCAGTAGTACACGTTGCCATAAACCCCGCTGGCCTTATAAGATGAAATGTGTTCTATGCTTTGACTTCGGCGATTGCATCCTCGTTTGTCAGGGATATATTAAGAAGGCAGCTAAACAATTCATATTCTCTTGCAAGTCGCTCATAGGTTCTGCATTTCGTTTCCAGCCATGTTAACATTATCATCATAAGTCAAATTTGAATTTCCATTGAAACGTTTTCATAGAATATAGTTCTTTGTAATTCAAGTCTCAAATATTCGGAACTTCTTCATCATTGTTATGAAACTTTACTTCATGTAGTTATCATATCCTAGCTACGGTAAGGCGCCTTATTGATAACATAAGTCTTCTAAGGTAAATCTTATCAACTCACATAATTTTATTTGATTTAATAAATTATTTGACTTGTGGCCTCGAATTCCAATAACAACAAATGTCTTTTTTACTTTTCATATTAAAAATGATTTTAATTATTTATGAAAATTATTGCATATTAAGATTTAAAAAATTTTATAGATTTTAATTAACAATCGAATTGACGTTGACATCAAAATCCAAAGCATAGAAAATTAAAGTTTTTAGGCAACGTTGCCTAACTACTCCAAAAAGTCTTTAACCATTATTTTCATTAGTTTTTGTTATTGTAATTGATAATGTATTTCGTATTATACATTACATAACAAATAAGAACATTTGAGGCAAATTTTGAATACCTCCTTTCGTGTAATGTTGAGTTTGCTAAGAAACCATTCGGAATTATTATTATTTTGGCTCCGAAATATTGTTACAAAATTCGTAACAATACAGTAAATACAACATCTTTTTTTTCATATTTGACTGAAGGTATCTTCTGCATTCATATAATAACAGCCATGGTATAGGAGGTGGGAAAAAGAACGCTTACACCACCAGCAACCAAGTATTTGGACGAAACCCACAGGCTTATTAGAGCTGAGGTCCTCCAACGTGTCATACATTACGTAAAAAGATTGGAATCGACTATAGTATCAGCTGTAAAGGATTGGGTAGTGGCTAAACTTTCGGCACCGGGCGGGGTAAGGCCTACCTGAAACCTTGTTATATTAAGACACCGGGACTTTGGATGTAACTAAAGCCAATACGAAGTTTTCCACGGGAATTCTTTCCAACTGCCAGGCACTCCATCGCTCCCAAGCAGGCATTTCGTAAAGAATGGCAACTGCGTGTGCCTGCCCTTTGTGAAGACGTTTGTGAGTTTGGCACCCTGACACGCGTTGTACCCACAATACGAGTCTGTAATGCTTTGGGGTTATCACCAGTACGCAGCGTAACCACTCTTACGTTTGACTTATCCACACTTTCTTGATTGTCAACAAATTTCTCTGCGAGTACTTTCAAAGCCCAGGGAGAAGTATAGACTCAGCGTAACTGGAATGTTGCCACACTGCTACTTCTCCAAGTTCCAAGTGTGCGCTCAGACACATATATAAGCTCGTGAGAATCTTGGATCCCCAAAATCTAATGGTTTACGGTTACCAGCATTACGCAACGTAACCACTCTTACGTTTGAATTATCCACACATCCTGGATTGTCAACAAATTTCTCTGCGGGCACTTTCAAAGCTCAGCGTAGCTAGGATGTTACTAAACTATTACTTGTCCCATGCCAGAGATCTGCTCAAAAACCTGCATAAAGTCATGAGAATTTTGGATCTCCACAACATATGGAAACGAAGTCTGCAAGTAGACAACTTCTAACTAATGCCAGACAACCTTCTCCTCTACGTTTTCTTCACTCGAAACTCCCGTACCCGAGAAAAGTATGAATAGACAAACTGATGAAAGAATAAGTTGATAGATGTAAAAACAGACGACCAACGGACAAATGGTTAAGATATTCATGATAATTTTCGTGATCGTTTGGTTTCTTGCAACAGGCTATTAAAGGACCCCTAAAACTAAAGATAGGCGGCAAGCGAACAGATAAGCAATAACCGAAAGGAAAAGAAAAGCTGACGACAAAGTTTATTATCCTAAACACTGTTTCAAAGTTGTATCCTGATTTCAATCGGTCACCCAGCACACAAACCCGTCATTCCCCCATTCGGATTAACTAATAACCTACCAAATAGGTTAAACGAAATGTTCGTATGTAAAGCCTCCAAAAGAAAACATTTGAACGCAACAATGGTTTCCCCAAGCAGTTGTGTTTAGTTTACTTATGTCATTGTGTAGGAGCTTGTAGGTAATCGCCTTTATCAAGCCAAAAAAATGATTCGGGAAAATTCCCATTAAATGAATTGACAACTAATCGAAATTCGTTCTAAAGGATAGAAAGACTTTTTCAAATTAAAACATTTTAGTGGCGCCATCTTTTGTTAATTGCCTGAGTTAGAAAGAGGCGGAAGACCTCTTAATAGTTAATCGATTTTGTAGGTATTCGGTGCTGAACGAGATACTTTATTAGACAATCGGATATTTACAGATAAGACTTGGATCTGCTACGAACCAATACAGATCCGAAATTCAAACTCGGTATTCCAATAGACTACTTGATTGCTGCCTAACGCTATAGAAAAAGTGCGACAAAATATTTTTAAGGACTTCGAGGACCCACTTAGCTAATGTAACTCTTAAGGGGGGTAGCTGGTATAATTTTTACATTAAAAAGATTAATTAATTAATTAATTAATTTTTAACTTATTAATTTCTATATTGAAAAAATTCAAGAAAATAACTCCATAGCTCTCATTATAACCTAAGTGGGCCCTAAATGTTCCTTGATATGCTTGTACTTTGTAGAATCAAAATTTGGCAGACATCAGCTTCTTTTTACACTATCCGTTGATAAAATGTTAGTTTCACTTCAACTCACTTATTCCGCACATTCAAGTACTTTTTACCTTTTACTTCTTTAGTTAGCGCTATTAGAACTTTCCTGTTGCTGCCTAAGCTTAATGAAACTGCAAATAATATTCATAGAATTCGATACTACAACGCTAAGGAGATGTTACCTTTAGCGACAATTAATGGGTGACGAAACAAGGTTTGACAATTCTACTCATTAGAGAATATTAGTCAACCATAAAAGTATAGAACCTTCAGGCGGTAAAATTTCTAGACTTGATATGATGACTTATTTAACTCATAAATGTATGTATTAAAATTTAAAATTAGCATCACTACCATAGAAGGCTTAATACATTTTAGACAAACTAAGTGAAATTTCCATCAGCAATCAGATTTTCTTTTTTTTTTTTTTTTTTTTTTTTTTACAAAGCAAAAAAGACAAAAAATCGCATGCATTTAAAAATAATTGATTGCTTTAATTCACAATCGCACGAATAAATTAATTGTAGTTATTGAAGCGTAATGACTGTGAAACCAAATATGTAACAATACGTTAGCTTTTCGTGTTTAATCATCATCATTGACTATTCGACAAAAAGCTCTCTTGGACGATTCGATTTACGTATAACGTATACATCTGCATTAACATACATTTCTCTTCTTTTTTTGTTTTTTTGTTTTTTTGTTTTTTATTTTTCAATTTACTTTAATGCAATCTGTCTTCAATAATAAAATAACATTAAGCTTAATTTTTCAAAAAGCTATCATGAAACAATGATCCATTGTTCATTTCGAATTTTCAAATATTCGTTAATAACATTAAATCTTTTTCTCATTTTCAAAGCATCTGATGTGAATTTTCTGGTCATATTTTCTTACCGTATCTGATATTAAATTAGTTATGAGAATTAATGCTTTTCTCTCTTTCTAAGATGAAAAACAAATTTTAACTTTATCTTTAACGAATGGCTTAGTTTATGGTAAATCTTAGCTCTAGAATTATCTAAGAGACTGAAAATAATTTTGTATATTATGTATGTACATGTGTCTCACATTCGTTCGAACTGAAGGCATGGTATAAGAAAATTAGAAAAATTTATACTTAAAATGCCAGATTTTTAATTCAGTTTTTGAGTTAAGACAATTTAGAAGCTTAGATTTATACACAATTATGCCCCAATTATGTATTTGGAAGAAAACAGATATTTGCGACCCCATTTAGGTACAATGCCTACATAAGAAAAAGATAACGAAAACAAGACACATATATACTCCACATAGTCTGTTACTTTTGATATTCTAACTCAGGTTCAGTTGCACTCTCATGAAGAACTACGTCAATATAACTATAAAGTCATCGATATCCTGATGAACTGATTTTAATCGACAAATCATTTTTATATCCATTGCCAGATCTTGAGTAAGTATCAGAATAGCTGTAATGTACGGCTTGTAACACCAAGAAGTATGGATCAAATTTATATTCTTTACATGAGGATAAAATTGTAAACAGATTTTGAGTCTGTTCATCCGTCCGTCCGTCTATCCGACCCTATGTTTGTCTCTCATCTTCCATAATATAATCCCATGAAATATTATTTGCAATGACATCCATATACAACGTCTAGAATCATTAGCGACTTGGAAAATCAAATTAGGTGATATCAGGCAACTAACTCTCAACTAGGATTATATATATAACAAATTATTACAATTATTCCGCCTAAAACCACCAAGAGCACGAGTTTCACACGAGGTCTGGAAGGACAAGAAAACTTAAAGCAACTACGAATTTTTTGTTTGGCCTAGAAAAACTAAGCGAATCAAAGTATCCTAAAACATAACTCTTAATGACCATTTCGGAAAATACTTGACTTAATGAAGATCAAGAGACATCATAATAAATGAGATAGAAAGCTACCTGTTGAGGTCACAAATCTTAGTTGCCGGCCACATATCAAGCTTGAAAATAAGCATAGTTCATCCATAATTGCTCTTACAATTCCAGAAAAATAAAACGTACAGTTCATAGAGTATATTAGTCTGATAAGTCTGGTATTCACGAAGGAAAGCTCTAATAACAGCAAGGAAATATGCAAAATTGTCATAGTCGCGAAAAGACGATTATTAGGTACCCTACATCATTTTATTTAATTCAAGTCTTCATTTACTTGCGTTAGGAACAGAAAATATACTTTGTTGTCACATAAAGACTTATTCTTCTGAAGAAGCTTTATATGAACCTTGTGTGGGCTCAAAACTTGAACTTGAACTTGGTCAAAATTTAATAAATCTGTCATATTTCTCCTACTTTCGTCATAAAGTAACAAAAATTGGACCTTTTTGTCATACGTGGGCTGACCATTATATTGAAAATACTTCGAGAAATAGATCGAGATATTTTCCATACATAGGATAGTAAATTTATATGTTGAATCAGTATTTCGGTTTCAATTTTATCATAAGATGCTACAAATTAGACCCTACTGCGACGTAAAGGCTTAGATTTCCAAAAAATGTGTAAAGGAAAAGAATTTGGAAAAATGAGTCCATTTCATCCAAATTTTTCAAAACTTATTTCGCATCCCAAAATACTACTTTTCACGGGTTTTTATCGAGAAAAATGTGAAAAGTTAGAAGTTTTTTTCATATAATGACGGTTTTGAAAATATTACTTTATATAGGGAATGGTTCTAAAGGCAATGGCTTGATCCAACTCAATTTCAATAGCTTCTACCCTTCGCTCAAAGCTTGTCATGATATACAATTTTAGCAAAATATGTCGACAATTGCAACCTATAGGCTGAACATACAAAAATTTATCGACAGAAAGCAGAGGAACGCACTGACAGACGGACAGATATATTTAAATCGATGCAGAATCATCTTCAGAATAATCACTATAATAAAGAGTATGTCTATCTCAAGTTCCTCTGCCCGTTATAAAGATCCGCGTATATGTAGTGTCGTCTTATCACAGACGGCGTAGTGTATAATGAAAGTGATCCGCTTCTAAACAAGCCCACAAAAGACAGGTAATATTGTAGTACTTAGCTTAGAAGATATATATATATATTTATCTAAAATCCATTGCAAATATTGATTATATCAAATAATAGAAATTGATGCAAAGCCATCTTAATCGACCAATTGACACGCCCACATTTCATAAACTATTTCCCGATTATAATCTACTGATATAAGATGTTGCAAACCTTCTCACTTATTAGGCACAGCTTCGAGGTCTTGCCTATACATCTATTTACATCATAGGATATTAAATATTAAATCTCTTGGCCATAACAAGCTTGGCCTTCATAGGAAAGATTATATGGTAGAATTGCGATTTGTAAGTTGAATATATAAATTTACGCGAGCAGACATCACATTGCCAGAGAGATAGACGGACATGAAAACTTAAGGCGAGTCGGAAAATGATGCGGAATCGATCGATATAATAAAAGGTGGTTCTATCTCAAGTCCTACCAGATATCATATACGTTATTAAAGATTTTCTCATATGCGAATATAAGCTTTTGCTTCCCTAATTTTCCATTTGTTCTATTTTCTCTAATAGAACATGACTTTTATTTTCTAAAACTACATTGGTTTGTTCTTATGTCGTTACTCATTTATTTTTAACGGCTAATCACCAAATAGAAATCAAAAGAATTTTTCTCTCAGAACACACCACAATAAAGTAAAAAAAGCGAAAATGATATAATAAAGTCGCTGTGGTACGTGTAACATGTACAAGACACAAGGCAAAAAAAACAAAAAGAAGAAGAGCAACAAATAAATTGACAAGTCTTCATGAGAAAAGACTACAAATTGTAAACATAGTATCACACTGTACAACAGTATACTCTATAAATAAATGCACATCTGTCCCTTACTTTACACGGTAAAGTAAAACGTAAATAGAAACGATTTCAAAAAAGGTAGAAAATATTTCTAAAAGTTTCAAGAATGCTTCTAATCAAGCAAAAGATCACATTTTGAAGGCAAGAATCTGATCATCACCATAGAACGTATAAGAACACTTAAACACATGAATAAATAAATACATGAAACGTAATGAACCCATTAACTTCTAAGGACATTTTATTGCTTAAATAATTTCAACAAGGTTCCTTATATAAATAAAATCATCTCGAAAAATTTCTGATTTTAAAGACGTGCACGAAAGACGTGCAATACCCAAACACGGCGCTATGTCACGGAAATGTACACTCGGTCTGTCACTTGCTTTAAGGCTAGAACTTTTGGTGAACTAGTTGAAGGAACTGTTCACCTACGATTTACGGTTTAACCTGTAATTTCTGCGCATAGTTGTTGAGAATGTTGGTCGGAACTTGTGGAAAACGTTCAAAACAATCTATAAAATAATTAGCTAGTGTGCTAAATAGCCCTCGACACTCTTATACATCGGCTTAATATGATCCCTGTTAAATGTATATAAAGAGATACCATCCCGGTAGCTGCTCTACGCAGATGAAAGATATCTGCTCATCTACGAAGACGTTTAGTAAAATTCCTGGACTTCACGTACTTGTCATAGACGTGTAAAGCACGACATATTATCGCGTCTGATCATTCTGTAATTGCACTGTCTAATTTTGAAACATTATTGCTACAGCAGAGTCTTTTTCTATACGCAACTTCAGCCTAATACTTTTAAATACATTTTGTATTAAAATCTAAGTCTACGGTTGGTCCAGCGTTGATCTTACTAGGTTGTCTCCTATAGCTTGTTTTATTATATTCCTCTCAGTTGCAAATCATAGACTCTGGAATATTATATATTCAACAATTTTATTGTCTTTTACACACACTGGGCAGTATCCCATGTAGTATCTTATGCACTGTACTGTGGAAAGCAGCTATGTCCACGCAGTATTTGTGTTAGGTAGAAGTCAACTTTTCCGTGCTCCCTTTTCATACATTCTTTTATGCTTGAGATCAGGCTATAAGTTCACTTGCCATTTGCCATTTGTGTGCGATCACCCCGCTAATGGCACATGCCGAGATCCACGAAGTGGTACAGAAACGGCAAAATACTTGCAGTGTACAAAATCTGAATATTAAATTGGAGTTTATCCATATTGGGGCCGCTATGGCCTCAATGTCGCTAATTGTACTACCTTAACTTTCAAGAATCTTTGCTTTTATCGCGGGCCGCCAAACGTTTTCTATCATTCTAGATGTTGTTTAGTGTGGCACACATTGGTCAACATTAATCAAATTGCGTCGCAATCTCTCCTCTGACACCTGTTCAAGTGGTGACATTTCAATGTTCGATTTTCATTGAGATCGTATTATATTTCATTAATCGTGTCAAACAACACTAATAATTAATAATCATTTATTAATAATAGTGGAATAGACCGAGTAATTTTTTTTCATTCAACAGTGGTATAAACATAAAAAATATAACGTAAATTGAGGGATTAGTGTAATTGGATCTCACAAAAAGGCAATAAAAAGAACATTTGTTTATGTGAACGTAATTGAAGAAACTAACAAAGTAGTTAAAAATGACAGCCTATTCCGAAGCACGCGTTAAAAGATATGAAAAAAAAGGTGGAGAAAAGCAATGTATACGCGATTCGAGACTAAGCAGGATTGTGAAACACAAATGGCTTCGAATGCGTTAGATTGTACAAGCAAAGAATGTAATGAATAGCAAATAATGGTGGATGCTTTCAGTGAAAGCAAAAGACAATCGAGAAACAAACGAAACTATTAATGTACCAAGAAAGCAATCACAAGTAGCTTAGACCGAATAGTTTAACGCTCATCACTGATATTTGCATCGAAAATAACTAAAACTTATTGAACATATATTTATTTAAAATCATTTTCAACATACACAACTGTCATAGCGATGATATTTGTCAACTAAAAATTGGTAAAAACTGATATTTCCAGAGACAATTGCTTTACATTTACTGCTTATGAGGTGCTGAAGATGCACATACCAATTGCATAAATTTGAAACTGGAATTTGCTCATAGTTGTACTGGATTATCAGTCTATTTATTGGCAAACCGCGTCATTGGTACCATTTTCTTCCATTGGCATCATTTTCGTGTCACGCTTACAGTGTTTGTAACAGCATTGAATCAAGTCGAATTCTGTGCCAAAGAAAGTATTCGCCGACCGCATTTTTCTTTGTCCGAATTATACAAAAGGATATCGTTTTGGCCTCGTATCTTTCCTGGGTATGAAAAGTGGATATATGTTTGGTATTCTAGGGACAAAAAAACAGGTAGACTTAAGTGCTCCATATACTTTGGCTCTAAGGTCAAATTGCTATGGCAAGAAGACGTTACTCTACGTTTGGTCGGAACCAGATATGTGTGGCCGATTAAAATCTAGGAAAATCTAGGTTAGTAACAAGCGCTACTACCTAAGCTTGGCCATAAGACCAAAACAGCTTTGGTAAGAAGACATTACTGTATATTTGGCGGAACCAGAAATGTGTGGTCGGTTAAAGTCTAAGGAAACGCGGTTAATCACAAACGCTATTGACTGACCTTGGTCCTAGAATCAAATTGGTATATCAAGAAGATGTTACGCTATGTTTGGCGAAACAATAGTTGCGTTGTCTGTCAAAGTTCAGGGAAACGATTATTATTACAAAGGCTACTAACTATACAATTAATAGATTTGAACGGTTGCTTATTCAAAAAAATGGTCGAAATATCAAAAATAGGCAACACAAGGGCACATATTGTATATTGCAAAACCGGTCGCAACACTCTAAAAACGCTGAATTGGGAAGTTCCAGCTCGAGTTCTTCCGATTACCATTTGCTTGTTTGCATTGATGGGTCACGCACTTGTTAAGCAACCCTTTGGCTAAAGCGAAAATGTGAAAACAACGATTCAATAATGAATAGTTCACGGCAAACGCGAAAGCTTTTTAAAGGTTGTCGAAAAGTTTGGGAAAAATTTATAGCTAAGAATGGAAAACATTTCGAATGAAACATTTTTCATCGTTTTTCTACAGCATCTACTTTCTATACAAAAAATTCGAATTTTATATTTACATACGTATTTAAATAAGACCATTAAAAAAAGTCGAACAACCTTTCCAATCACAACAGATGGCAAATTTGTGGCAAGTTTCCGACTGGTGATACGAGTGTACCATATTTTTATAAGAATGCTTCCGGTTCGACAGTTACAACGAATGAATTCGTTACCGAACGTTATGAATTGTCATCTTTTGGGTCTGAAATTGATGCCATGAATGTAAGCGACATTTATTCTCAGTGGGACGCTGCCAATTATCAGTTAGCGAATTTATTTTGAGAAGAAATAAACGATTTATTCTTTTCTTTTTTTTTCATCTATAAATTACGATCACGTTGAGATTTTGCCAAAAAAGTGCTGCTTAAATATTCATCCTCAGAACCATCGGCTAAAATAATTCTGATCGGTTTACGGATCATACATATTCTATAAAGATATCTTTTTCATCGTTTGTAGATGTAGATGTTTAACGTAGATGTCCTTTCATCTTTTCGTTGAAATGTAAGTCTTCTGATATTAGTTTGGGGAAAAAGAAATCCATTGTTTTTTCGGTAGATGGCTACACTGGTAGATTTCTCGTAAAGTATCGATCAAACAATTTCAGATTTATGCTCGTTGGAAAGGTGACATTTCGCAGTAAAAAAAATTCTT
>KK351037.1:1686192-1701424 GCA_000671755.1 Glossina brevipalpis | reverse complement strand
TATTATTATTATTATTATTATTATTGTTTATTTTTATTTATTTATTTTTTTTTTTCAACACAAAAGGTACATTAAATTTATCACCGTTTATAACACTTCTAGGGGGCTGTACTTTTGAACGTTTATTCATAATCGATGGCTAAATTCTAATTGTGCTTTCTTAGCTTTGAGACCGCGAATAGTTAACCACCACCCAATTTTCGATATTTACATATAGTAAATGAGAATGCTGTTGTTGTTGTTGTTGTTGTTCTTTTTAAAAAGAAAAAAATTAAAAATAATTCCTCAAAAAATTATTTTTTTTAAATCATTTTTTTTTTTTTTTTGCATAACTTGAAGACACGAAGACCATTTAGAGAGTAAAGTTCAGTGTTTTTATTTTTCATATATTATTCAGTTCATTTTCCTTAGAAAATAGTTTTATTTGTAGGGCAGCGGTGCCACATTATCAAATACCTAATTACCCAACTAACTAAAATGCATTTTGTACAAAAGTATCCCTCAAACCACTTAGATCTACAGGATAGAATTGTAGGGAACTGCCTGTAATTCTAATATTGAAATACTTCATAAAGCTAAATCTAGGATTCTTCACCTTATTGTTAATGTCCTTCTGGTGGGTTAGCAAAAAACTATTCATAATGATCTAAATTTCCTATATTCCTATTTCCCATTATCTATTGAAGTCATAATAAAGGATTTGAAAATTTAATCTAGAAACTTGAATGAAATTTAAAATTTTTTCTTTTCACCTAATACGGCTGAGCTCATTTACAATTCGAAAAAAACTGAAACCTGGATATTTCTTGCTCTTCTACTTCGTTTCAAAGTGTGAAGAGTTAGAGAATTGTTCAGATAAACTCGATCCTTTACGCAGCAAGAAAAATACAGCGGTGAGGAATCGTACGATCTTGGTGGCCAATTCATATCATCATTAAAACATGAAATTAAGCTTTCGGGAAATTTTTCTCGAAACGACGCGTGTGACATATAGTCTTGTTAAAACCACATATCTTCACATCTTCGAATTCACGTCAAAAAAAAAAATTGGGTAATCATGTAGCTGTAGTGATCAGAATGAAGGGTTTATGTCAGTCCCTCATCTTTCTCAAAAAGGTGCAAGCCAGTCACAGCCCCAGACTAAATACCGGATCATACAATGAGTTTTTGGGAAAACAAAGGCTTTTCGACATTTATTTGTAGACTTTCACTGACCTATATGCTGCAATTCTGGTTGATGATGATTGATATATTCATCAAGGGCAAAATGAGTTTCATCACTGAAAAAAACTCGATACGAAAAATCGTTATCCCAACGCTGTTGTTCGAACATTCAATCAGCACATTACATGCATTGCATGATTGATCGATTTCAATTCTTTTATTAGCTGGCTGGCTGTCCTGTTCTAGGATAGGCCTAAATGCTGTGCGCGCCGTGTAATGGATAAATTTAGATGCTCTTAGATATTTTTATTACTCTCACTCTCACTCTCACTCACATTTTCGTTTGAGCGTGAGCTTCGATAACTTCTTCAAACTTCTTACGCTTACGCTTAGACAAGTGATTAAATCGACCATAAGCTGCCCGTAATGCACGATGCGTACCTACTTCAGAATCAGCATTTTTGAAATATCTGTTCTTGCTATTTTAAGATCCAGCGATTCTTAAATGGCAAACATTACTCTAAACATCATGATACCCTGAATAACATCTCTGTTTTACATATGTTACTGAAATAAAATTGCTAAATCCGGACTACGCGAAACGGATAACCCTATATAATATTATACTAATAATCCCGTTATGCAGCTTTTTTAATTAAAACTTTTTAGATTTAAAAAAGTCATAAATATTTATATTAGGAATTTATTTAGGAAACAAACTGGATTACTTTTAAGACTACCCTATTTCTGAACTTTCTCGACAAAAAACCGTTAAGAAAATCATTTCAGCATATTGAAGGAGTTTCAACAATTTGAAGTCGAAGGAACGATTTTTGGAACCTCTCCTGGACATATAAACTTTCCTATAAAAAATAAGCCCTTTGATGTCAAAAAAGCATCTAATTTTTATGATAAAAATTGGTACAAGATAGTGAATTGACATATAAATGAAAGGTACTAAGTATAAAAACACATATAAGAGTTCTCGTAAAAAGTAATCCTCGTTTACACAGCAACCGGATTTGGTATTCGACATTTTATGATAAAAACAAACGAAGAGTTATTTTAATCCAAGCAGGGTACAGTTGTTGTTCGTCGGCCTAGTTTGAATATAATATTTTAAATTGTTTAATAAAGCTAACGTTTTTTTTTCGCGCTCTCTATAGAATTTCTAGTAAAAAATTTAATTTTACATAGAATTGTTTCAGTAACTTATACAGAAAATTGTAAATGATGCCAAGTTTTTGCTTTATGGACAAAAATAATCACGACATTGGTAGACAAACAATTGAGTTTATTTTAGAGGAAAGAGTGAAAGCGGAAGCAAAGGAGAAAACAAAAAATTTCTGAAAATGTAAAAAGCTCATCGAAAAGAAAAGTAGAACAAAACAAAGAAAAAACTTGTTGTATTAAAAATATATTTCGATGTAAAAGAGCACAAAATATTTACATTAGTAATTTGTTTAGTAAAATTCAATTCTTCTTCTTTTTTTTTTTTCTTGTAAGGAAAAAAGCGTGTTCCTTGGAGTAGTTTTATTTATTTCTATTTTGAAATTAAAGAAATCATATATTAGGTTGGGGAAAAAGAAATTCATCCAATCTTATATGAACTTCAGGACTTTATTTAACATTTTGAATTGGAAAATAATGGATTTCTTTTTCCCCAAACTAATATTTTGTGCGACAATGAAGCCAGTTGTTCTGAATAAGTTCTATAACATTTCGACTTATTTAACGGACTTATTATTGGAAGAAGATGAAACCACTACTAATATTCCTACTTTTCATATGCAATATATTGAAATAAATTACTTTTCGATGGTTTCTTCTTAAGTCTGTCATAAGGAAAGGTAGTCGTTCTTTAGTAGTGTAGTAGTGTTTTATTTCTTATAGACCAATGACCGATTTTACTGGTTACAGACCAAACTTTTAAAAAAAACTTTTAAAAAATTCAAACCAAATTTCAAAACTGGTGTTTCTGCACAATGATTTAAGATGATTATAATAATCCTCGGAAGAAAAAAATCGAGTTAGTTATACAAGAAATATAAATATTAAATTATATAGACATAAATACAACATAAGAACAAAGTGCCCAATGAACTGTACTGTGTAACCGTAACCGCGAGTAAACGAACTTACTCCCGCTCTCTGGTTTTACGCATTTTAGTGCCACTACTAGACCACAAAGCAAAGATTTGATCTAATATAACTAAAATTTCTTTTCTATTTTCTTTTCAATTTTCTTTCTTGCAAAAAATAATTACATGAATGGAATATTCATAGAAAAAAAAAAAAGAAAAATAAACAGTAAAATTCAAATTACTTAAGTATATTGTTTTCGTTTTTACTTTATTAATTTATTTTATAACTTTTTCATATATGCACATATCAAGGTCTTATACATATGCATTTATCTTGTTTATCTATTCTTTTGCGGAAGTAAATATTATGAAAAGAAAATTCTATTATAATCAAAAACTCATTAAACTATTGCTAAACGTATAGGATTATGGTTCATTGCTTTAAATATTTATATTCTTCAACAACAAAAAAAAAAAAAAACAAGTAAGAAAATTATATTCAGTTATGCCGAATCTTTTATATCCGCTACCATGATCTTCAAAAATGATTTCAAAAAAAACTACATTTTAATAACTGGTTCTGGCAGATGTCGCAACACCGCGGAAGTTTGCTTAGTTTAGTCTATAAGTAGTGAGCAAAATTTCCAGAAAGCAAAGGGGTCTTCGATCCTTTCCATTTTAGTACAGATACTAGAGGATAGCTAGCTCAATATACGTGGAAACTTCTATACATCTGTCTACTTGGGTTTATGAGTAATAAGCAAAAAAAACTCAACTGTTTTCTTAAAGGAGAAGTGTTCTCAGTTTACGTTGCGTTATAGGCGTGTCCATTCGACGATTCCACGCATTCGACGCATTTTCATTACCAAGCTACTTGCAAGAACTTCCCATATTTCTGCTGATATCTTCATTTTTGCAGTCAGGATAATGTTTACCACAAACATTAAACGAACGGACAGACAGACATGCTTAAATCTTTTCTAAATATGAAGTTGACCAAGAACATGTATACTTTGTGGGGTTTCTGAAGCTTCCTTTTGGGTGTTGCAAACAAAATCACAGTATACACATATATGCTCATCTTTCGAGGAAGAAAAAGATCAAGTTTGAAAATAGAACAATGAAGGTATACTCTTATGCCAAATCAAGTCATTTTTCAATAAATGATTTTTATTTGTTTTAACTAAAAATGCATTCACTCTTTTTCTATCACTTCAGCATCAGATCAATGGTTTCTATCTCAATCGTTATAGACTTGTTTAGAAGATATTAAATCAATTTTAATGGAATTACGATTAACATAACTTAATTCGGAGAGACAGAAAGAGAGAGAGAGAGAGACGGACACGCGTAAATAAAATTCAAATGTAATAAAAGTAAGCTTGCTAACGGTAAAATCGTTTGACTTTATTTTCTACGTTCACTACCGATTAAATGTTATATCACCTTACTTCGAAATATTTCTTATTTTTCTTATTTTCGACTTATTTATTATGCATTATCTGGCCATTTATGTTCACTTCCCATTATTATTATATGCATTATTTGTTGGCGATAGCCCCCTCCTACGTTCTCCTGCTCGTAGTCGTATTTATTATGCAGCGCAAGTATTTGCATACTTGAAATTTTATATATATTTTGGGTTATGCAAATAAAAATTCTTGCATTTTTGATAAGAAAAATGCCGCAAATTTTATTACACTTCTCTATGAAGAATCTCTAGTAATTTATACCAAACGAATTATTCGCATTTATATATATGAGAGTTATTTTTCTTTTTGAAAATATTTTCCAATTTTAAACAAACTAAATTGCCTTCACATTGGTCGAATACCTTTGCACATAACAAAAACATAACAAAGAAAGAAATGAAAAATTTCACTGCGTTCCTAATAGGAATTTCATTAGGGCCTTTCAATCTTTGGTTAACATTAACAAGACTAAAGGACACTTAGTCTGTATTATGATGTATACGATGGTAATTTTAAACAATTCTAGCTTACCTTACTAAGGTTAACTTATTCTTTACTCGTTATAGTTTAAACTATTCTAAATTAGTTATATTAATAATCAATTTCGAGTTTCGTAACCGTAAACTTATTATTTTATTATTAAATGTGGGAATTACCATACACATTCGAAGTAGCAACAGCTGATTTTAAAAGTGAATAGTATCAATTGTGTGACGCCAATCGAATTCAAAGTTAAATATGAAGGAAGAAATAAAGTATTTCCCTCCACTTTCTGTTCTACTCTAGTTTTATCTGTCAAGATCTGGGATTCTGTTAATCAAATGAGAAGCCGATAGGCAGAGTTTTAGCTCTAAAAACAGTTTACAGAACTGAACCGTTTGACATATTCACCTGGTTTTTTTCTTTATTTATCGAATGCATTAAGAACTCCATCACACGTTAGTGTGCGGTTTAAGCAAAACCTTTGATTTAACCGGATGTAGGATATAAAAATAGTTACAACGATTGTTGGTAATATGTGTAAGGTTTCAAATTTAAGTAAAGTCAGTATGGACTTAATATATTGAATAAAGATAAAAATTGTTATTTCCATCCATGATTCGTGTGTTTTTCGTTGTATCGCTGAGAAGAATCTTAGCCTTTGTAGCACAGTAAACTTGGATACGCCCAATGAGACTGAACCCGGACTAAGATTTTGAAGACATTTTTCCCAGGTGGAAAATTTGTTCCTTACATGTTAAGGTACTACCATTATTTTATTAACCTATTGTTGGCAAAATTGACTTCGATCTGCACTATAGCTATTATAATTTCTTTCCCTTTCTGTGTAACCCTGAAAACTGCTGCATAAACTTTATTTCAAAAGGCCTACGGTTGTAAACATAATAACCGCTCACGGCCTAATAGTAACTTCACTATCTAATAAATAATAAAATAAAACAAATCAAAATATTCTAGAGGATCAAAGACCTCTAACACCATGCTTAATAAGATTCTTCATTTAGGTTCATGGTGATATACCAGAAATTATACGTTGTTTTCTTGTTACGGTATGTTTTCATGAAAGGTATTATAGATAAAGGAACTTAAAGAGTGAACTGGCAAAGACTACAAGTAGGAAATTTTATTTTTCCGTCAAAGATCGTCTTATTCTTATACTATATCTGTCATAAAGTAGTAAATATTAGACTATGCTCCCATAAAAAACACTTAGTTTTCATGGGAACCCTTAAATGGTGGAATCCGAAAAATAGGTCTTTTTGATTTAAAATTAGTACAGCTAATCTTTTTGTCAAATTACTATTAAAAACTTATTTTCATCATAAAATATTAAAAATTAGACCTGTTCACTTTTACACACACTTTCTAGTCGAAAGTTTCACAGTTATTTCATGCAATAAAGTACTAGTTCCTCTCGATTTTTACCGAAAAATATTATAAATTGTAATTTTTGCCACATAAAAACTCTTTTAAATAGGGCTTCGTATAGAGAATGGTCGTAAAAATGGTCAGATGCCTTTTCGATAGCGTTCGTTCTTTGGCCAAAATACGCTTAATTTTTGCAAAATATTAAAATTGCGACCTGTGAGTTGGACACAATGGCGTGGACAAACATCTGCCAAACGGACAGATAAGTTTAAATAAACTCAAAAATTGATTCTGAAACGATCGGTATAATAAAAAGTGTAATTATCTTAATGCCTTCCGTATTACATACATCCGCACAAATTTAATATACTTTGTACCTCAAGTGCTGTAAGTTACAACTACTAACGTTTTAGGAAGGTTGGCTAAAATGTCTCTTATCTGAACATTAAAAAGGAGCGCTTATCCAAAAAAATCGGGGAATACGTTCATGAATGCGCTAACAAATACTTACCAAAATTTCAATGGTTTCGGAAGTGCAATTGTTGTTTAATATTGTGAGAATTTTTGTGCAAATGGAAAAATCTGATTATCGGGCCATCGTTAACTATTTATTTCGCATTTTCTTTAACAAAAAAATTAATTCACTAAATAAGTTTCTAATATAAAAATATATCTTTTCTCCGTTCAATTATCTTTTTGCAAAATCAAACTTTTTTCTTTTCGGAAGTCATATATATACTATAAATTTTTTTCTTTCTGCGCGCTTTACTAACAAAATGCACGTGTTTCCTTATACATGTTTCTTATCCCTAAAGACGAAACTTGGTATCACTTACATAACTATAGAGAATTGAAGTAATTCTAATACAAATACTAACAAACACCATCATTTACTTATCAGTAGAAATTATTTTCTTTAGCTTTAACTCTCAATTCTGGCAATACTGTCCATACAATTTTCATTTGTCAAATGAAACAGCTGTTCGTTTCTGAACAATCTCATCAATTTCACAACTGTTGTTTCTTGTTTACAAAATAAACACCTGCGCACTTCAATTGTTTATGTATTTGAATAAGCGATGAAGAGAACAAAAGAGATATATGAAGAATTTTTATTCTCTTCAGAGTTAAAAGTTTATCTTATAAAAAAGCCACCCTTTCAAATCAAATTGAAATATCGTTTAATGCAGTCTTCTGTTGGCAATTCAACAAAGAAAACATCAATCAGTAAAGTGAAATTAAAAATTAAAGCAAAGTGAACAAAATCGAACAAATGTTTTCCACGAATACTTAATGAATATTGTACTATAAGAATTTGCTTCGCATTTCGATCCTCTTTAGAGCTTTTCTACAAAATCTATCACTAAACTATTCGAAGATTTTACATTTATTTGGAAGTTTCTATAGAAAAAAAAAATGTCTTTGGGTACAGCAGCTGGTGTCTTATTAAAGCATCAAACGCCTTTACAGCAGCTATTGGAAGATATAAATTTTCAGCGTAATAAAGAAATGAGGCAATTACTTAAAGACGGTAAGCTCGGGCAAGACAAATACTTGTTAATAAAGAATTTTACTTAAATATTTCCTAAGAATCTTGAATATTCACAAGCATATGTCTATACAATATTGCTTTATTGATTATTTCAAACTTACCAACGTTCAAGCACCCACCCCTTTTATCAGCCTGTAAATGCATTCCATTTTTGATTTTGTAACCACCCTTGAAAAATAAGGATATAACGATTTTGTTATTCCCTTTATAAAGGTTAGATTTATAAATTCTTTTTTTTTTTTCTAATTTCATCATTTACTTACTTTAGTTTGTAAGCTTTGCTTGTGAATTCACCTAAATCCACTTGTATTTACCTACATACAGAAGTCAAAGAATATGAATTTTTTATGATGTAAACAATATTTTTGTTTGTTTTTTATAGACAGTGGTTTTGTTGTTCTACAAGGTACTACTTATTGGACGGATTTATTTGTTAGACATTTCCTATTTCAATCTGAACCAGTGCACAGTATCGATTCGGATGATTTATTGTTTTTCGTTCGGAAGAAACATGTTAAAAGTTCTTCTCGCCATATGCCAAAATATGAGGTATCTAAAGTTATTTATTTTACTTTGTTATGTAAATATTAGTTTCGTTATGTTTTTCCATTGAAGACTGAAGTAGATGTTTTTCGAAAAGATTCACGTAAGCTACCAATAGGAGATCCCGATGTCGATTGGGAAGAAACTGTTTACCTCAATATGGTTATACATCAATTTGATTATACACTAACGTTGGCAATATGTACCCGTACCTCACCCAAGGAATTGCAAGTTTTACGTCGTCATTCTCAGCGAGTTTATGCTAGTCCAAGCAGGCGAAAAATGGATACGAAAGGTGAAGGCGAAGAGATTACTTATCCGCATATTTGTTTTATGGTGGATAATTTTGACGAGGTAAAGTGAAATGTGCAAAAACAAAAAAAAAAAAAAATCCATAAATAATTTTAGAAAAATATGTTTTTACAGGTTTTTAGTGACATTTTGGTAAGAGATGGTGAAATGGTTTGTGTGGAATTAGTCGCTAATGATAAAGATGGCGCAGTGCAAGGTGTCATATTTTTGGGTTCTATACGTTATGATGCTTTAAAGAAAGTTTATGATGCTAGGGTTGGTTTTATGTTAAATTTTCATGTAAAAGCTTTAAACCAATTTTTTGCTTTTTTCCTCTTTAGCAATCTAGTTTAAGCACGAAAGTAGCACAACGTATGTCTTTCGGTTTGTTTAGCAGCGGTGCGGGCGTACAGACTCGCTGTGAATTTGTACGTATGAAAGGCCCCCAGGGTAAAGGTCACGCTGAAATGGCTGTAACAAAACCCAAAGGATCGGGAGTAGAGACACCTACCAGCGAACCAGGGTATTTAAATGAAAATTTTCATAAATTAAACGGAAAAGTAAATATAATTATATTTAGTTTTTGTGCCACTGATATGTGGGATGATTGGGAAGAGGATAATGGTGATTATTGCTCATACGGTCATCAACGTCGCCTTAGTGATCCTAGTGCTAACTTAAATAATTTTTCACGTTACGCTTGGCGCACAAAAAGCAGTGCAGATGCAATCGGTGGTGTTGGTAGTTCAGTTGGTGCGAAAGCACGTTCCGAAAACGAAGGCTTAGACTCATTGGCTAATGAAGTTTCTGAAATAGAAGCAGGCGACTTAAGAGACGGTAATTATAATTCCCTTGTATTTTCTCGTTTAAATTTTCAAGTTTTTCTTATCCTCTTTTTTTTTTTTTATTATTATTATTATTATTATTAGCATTTTAAAGTCATTTTATCACTAAATTATTACTTTTTTTTTTGTCATATATATTTAAAAACCGAATTGCATGCAATTATATAACCAAGTCTTAGTTAGCAACATTTTTTTTTTCTTGTTTGTGCTATTTAGTGCTTTCAACGTTTTTTTTCTATGCTTAAATTTATTTCTGCGAAACGAGTGCGAGTGTTAAGAAAAGAAAACATGGTACTAAAGTGCCTATAACACTCAATATATATATATATTTTTTTTTAAAACAAATTAATAATAATAATTCGTCTTAAGTTGTTTAGATGACCGAGAAAGCAGGAATTCCTGAAAAATCTACAATTAATTTTCATATTTCTTTTAAAAACACAAAAATCGTAATCTTCTTATTATTATTTTAGCTTTTCAATCCCATTTTTTTAAATGAATTTTGTATGCACCATTGTCTTTTTCATTTCATGGGATCTATAAAACCCAAAATTAAGATTTATGGTAGACGTTAAGAAAATATTTTAATAGAAAAGATATAAACGAATTCGGCGAAGCATATATTAGCGGTTCTCTCTATAGTAATTATGAGAATAATTTGTCACGACTACGGCTATTCGTAATTAAAACGAAGTTGCAAACGAACCATTTGCACTTATTTATTTTTTTACCATGAAGGTAGCTAATCACTTTCTATGTCTGAAACTTAAAAGGTATAAATTTTTTAAAGAGAGGTCCTTTTAATCAACGCTAGTAGCATCGGATTTTTTCCACAACTTGAAAGGCTTTACTAGAAGTGGAAAGTGAAAAGAGTAATCATGTGTCATTATATAGATAGAGACTTGAAAAATTCATTGTTTTTCATTAAGGACATCTCCCAGCTAACCTTACTTTTAATGAATGGACTCTTTTTTTTACGAACCGGACAGCATATAATACCATTTGTTTGGAATTTCATATTCCTGCAATGTATTCTAAGATAAAAATAGGTGAAAAACTCTTCAGATGAGTTTAGTTTGCGATGATTATAAATATCACATAACCTCAAAACAGTCGCCCGTAGTGGGGACTTACTTATGATTTCAAGTTAGAAGCTCACAACAGATCGTCAGGTCTTTTTTTTCTTCAAATATTAGCAGAAAATAGCAGTTAGGAATGCATTTACTCTTAGAAAGTGCTTTTTTATTGGATCTAAGTATATGAGGAACTGACGATAATTTGTGAAAAGTAAACTCTCAAAAAAAAAAAAAGCTTTGCAAATATCCGAAAGATTTCTAAGATTAGATGAAACTGCTTCTTTAGCTTGTAAAGATTTCAAAGATTGGACGGAAATGCTTCTCAATTAGATACAAACCTGCAGAAGAAATTAAGAGTCTATTATTAAAAGTTATTTCTATTGCTATTAGAAGATGATATGTGTGATTACTAACTGTTTATATAACCATCCCGGCTTTTATTCCAAATTCTATTGAGTTTGCAAGAGAAATACATTTAGTTTTCATTATCATCATTCAGTTTCGATCATTTTAATATCTTTTATTATGTTTTATACACTATTTCTTTGCTATCTTGATTTCGCTATTAAGTGAAAATTTTAAGCGCTCACTCTTATCATTAGAAGAGAAGAAGAAGAAGAAGAAAAAAAATGAATGATCTATATTTACTTGTAGATCTACGTCCTGCTTTCTCGGCATCAAAGGAACAACTTCATAATCATTCAAATCGGAAGAATACGGTCAGGTCTGAAAATGAACAAAACTCGAAAGAAACTACACCAGCTATTAGTGAGGAAGCAAACAAATGCAAAGCAGAAGATGCAACTCTTGAAGTAGTAGCAGACACTTTAGAAGAAGCTAATGATGCATTGATAAGTGTACCTAAAAGCGCCGCGACACCTAAGAAAACGACATCAAATAAAAGTACCGGTTGTGCTGGTAACTGTTTCAAAACGGGGAAAAAATGTAAAAAACGTTGGGTATTAAGTAGTGATACAAATACACCAGAAATGTCAGAAATCTATTGTCCGACTTGCGATGACTTTGCTAACGAGACTCCAGCGTGTCTTAATAAGATGCCAGATCCAAAAAATAAAATTAAATCAAAAAATATTGCAAACATTGAATCGGAATTAGTGATAAGCAAACGTGGTAGCTTAAGATTAAATGAAAAAAAAGTTTATAGTAAAGATCGATTAATTCGCAGTTCTTCGTTAAATGCAGCCGATAGAAAGAAGGGTAAAAAAACGGAGACTTTATTTAATAAAAAAGAAAAACCAAAAACTAAAGATAAAGATAAAGAGAAAGAGAAGGATAAAATTAAAGAAAAACTCAACAAAGCCAACAGCTTGTTGGCCAAGGTTTCACCTAAACGTATACGTGCCAATCGTAATCAAATTCCAATAGATGGGGAAAAAATCAAAAACAAAAAAGACACAAATTGCCATAACATTTCGAAAAATTCCAAAAAAGTATTAAATCAAGAAAAATCAGTAGCCAAACAAATATCGGAAAACTTAGATAATAATGAATTGACTTCATTGCATGAATACGAAATTGCTGACGATGCTATCTCCTTGAGCGGCATAGAGTTGACTCAAGGTGTGGAGAGTGAAGCCAAAATTGCAATTCTTACTGAAACTGACACTAAATTAATGATAGCCGTTCGAGGCCAAGAGGAATTACCAGTAGTAGAACAATCCACCGTATCTTCGGCACCTCAAACGGCAACAACCAATGAAGCTATTTCTAATACATTTCCATCAGCATTTTCTTTAACAAATAGTCCATCATTATTGCAAAATGATAATCCAATTCGAACCAAATTTGAATTTGCAAAATGTGTTCGTGTACCTGTTAAAAATGATGACAACCATCCATCGTCGCAAACCTTACAAACCTTTGCAAATGATGCTAATACTGAAAATGATTTTGAGTTTATTTCATCTTCAGATACCAAGGAATCGTCATATAAATTTAATCTTAAAGTAGATGATAAGGATAATTATAATGATAATAATTATCAGACACAGACAGATATAAATCGTTTATCACCCATGTCACCCATGTCAACGACGTCACCAGTAAAAATTAATCCAACAACCACAAGTGAGAATAAGAGCGTTGAAAAGCAGGAAATGTCATTTTCATACTCGTCAACAACTTTGCCACGCACAAAGCGTTCAGATGTGATGCTGGCTCATTATAATCGTATCATACATTTAGTACCGAAACGTCGCACTGCTGACGGCACTAACATTTATTATTGGTGTGATGTACCAAAACAAGCTCTAAAAGGTGATAAAAAAAAAAAAAAAAAAAAAACTATATATTAAGCATGCAATTTTTGAATTTACTTTACTTTTTTGGAAAAAGTTTTCAAATGAATTTTATTTTGTAACTTTTTTCTCTCAATTTTTACAGAACTTGACGATGGTGCTTATAATCCATTATGGGCGAGTCGTGGTTTCGCACAATCTTTTCATTTTTGGAAAGAGAATAAACGTCAACAATCGTCACCATTAAATGCATTCCTCACGTATGTTACACTGCCATGGTGGAGCATAGCAAAAGGTAAGATTTGCGACGATATTAACGAATGAATTATTTTCTCGATGAAACTCATTCATATTTTTCTATTACAGATCTCTTAGATCATCGCGAAACTCCTATTCTAACATTTTAGTGTTAAATAAAACAATCAAAAATTAGATTAAGTGTCTTTAGTTTAATAATTTTATTTTATTGTGTAGAGACGCAAGGCTTTATGTTTAAAATCAATCCAAAAAGACTTAGGCTCGTTGCACGCACTAACTTAAAAGGTAAATATATTTAAGTATAATTTTTTTTTTCAAATTTTAATGCGTGTAAAAATAACGCAGAATCCCGCAGAGAATCCCTAAATCAGACAAAGACGTTAAGATGTTTATTTCACCAAAGTTTTTAAAGAAACCCACTTAGCGTTGCTGCAGCCTATGATTTTTTTTTTTTTTTTTCAGTTTAATAAAAAATGTTCGATGCATTTCTTATTTCTCTCGAGTGCACTTAGCACTCATTTGAGGAGATTTGTTTCTATAATTCCACTATTAGTAAAGTTCAAAGTTTTTTTTATTAGTAAAGTTTTAAGCCCTTGCGGAATTGGGGGTCTACTGTTGTCAGCAAATACCGGAATTGGGGGTCTACCAATGTCACCAACGACCCAAACAATTTATGGAAACTATCTTCTCTTTCATCGTCGCCAAGATTTACCTGGGAAGAACTCACTTGCCACGGGACACTAGCCGGACTAGCTGGACTTGTTTCCACCACTATTGACGTTAAATGAGGTTCTAGCAACCGTATAATATCGTATTTCTTCCAACCATTGTGAGCGGAAGCCTTATTTCCGTTTTGCTTAAACAGCCCGACGGAACAATCTCTTAACAATTGCCTTACATACCTCAATAGGCAAACCCAACCTCCTCCGATATGCTAGCCCGGACATTAATTTTTGTAGAATGATGTTGCAAATGTTTTCTCCAAGAAATTAAATTTCAATATTTTATTACACCGAATAAGCGTGGTCCATACTTTCCAATTTGGAAATGGCTAATGTGATAGATATATCGGAAGTTTTTATGTATATATGCGGTTTACGAGCCATGACCAAGAAACTTAATTTTTATTTGACTTTCGAAAACAGAGATGTTCTTCGTTTAAGTTGTACTGTCAAGTTTGAAAGCAATATTTTCATTTTCTCTTATACTTTGCACCGTATTTGAATCGTCTCCCGAAGACTTTTGTTGTAAATTAACTCCCTCTTCTCTACAAGGTTTATTAATTTTTCATCGAACATATTTTCGATATATTCATACAATATTTTTTAAACAAAATTTATTTGATAAGAAAATCACATCCAAGTTTGTTCGAAAAAAGAAAAAAGTTTAATACAAAGTGCATGTTCGAGTAAAATTCGCGGGATATCCACATTCTTTAGAATTAATCTTAAGTATTTCAATTAAAATTAAATTATGGTAGAAATTTTATTTATTTAACTAAATTTATCTATATATTTTTATATTTTATTCTTATATTTTGATAAGATCTTGTATTTTGGGTAATTTTTTTGTCAAACCAAAAAAAAAAAAAAATCCAATGGAAATTCTCTTCTATTGTGCAAATGCAGTGTAAGGTATTCTCTCATATGGCGAGTATGTTTCTTTTAAGAACTTTTTTCGAAATTTAAAATATATTCTGTAATTTTGTAAAATTAATTAAAATCAAAACAACGAGTGAAAATTAAACCGCCTAAAACACGTTGCATTATTTAGAAAAACAAAAAAAAAACATCTGGCTGAGTAGATAGATTGCTTTACAA
>KK351037.1:1658548-1681110 GCA_000671755.1 Glossina brevipalpis | reverse complement strand
TAAAAGTCTGAAAACACAAAAAAAAAAAAATTTTTTATTTCTGCATATAAAATAGGAAATGAAAAAAAAAATGTCTCTTTATTCTTTACTTGTAGATAAGAAGAAAGATAATCTCTGTTTCTATGCTTAATGCAATTGAGTTAATTAGAGACACAAGGAGAAACTTACTTAATTAAATATTGCAAAAAAAAAAAAAAAAAAAAAAAAAAAAAAAAAAAAAAGTAAATAAAAAAAACAAACAATTCATTCATATTCTACTAAAACGGCAAATTTGTTTATTATATTTTATCACATAATTTTAGCTGCGATTTTAGCTTATATTTCATCTACTTGTCGTATTATTATCAGCGCAAAAGCAAAACAAATTGAACTCTAAGGTTAGGACATAAATCGATTTTTACTTAAACCATTTTTCCAATTTTTTGATTCAATTATTTATAATGAAATAAATGCATTCAATGTATACGCTCATGAAAAATGATTTATTGAAAAATGTTCCGCAAAATCTACGCATTCTGCCCGCACATCCACATCTACATATATCCTAAAATATCAGCTTTATCTACACGAATTCATTGCCATCATCGTATATAAGCAAGCATTTATACTCTCTCTGGATGACTTTCCATCTGCCGTTATATTTTTTCATAATTTTTCTACAATCAAATAGCATAAGAATTTTTGTATTTTTTTTTTTTTGGTTTGTTTTTATTTTGTTTTTGTCTTTGTATCATTACTGGCAAAGGAAAGACTTTGAAAGAAAAAAAAAAAAAAAAAAAATTCATGCTGTAAGTTTTAATTGGAAATTTTTAGTCTTCTTTCGTTATTCATTCAGTTGAGTTGTTCTGCACGGAACGAAGCTTAAGTTTATACAAACGCAGGGAAACAAAAAAAATTTAATACACAGATCGACCAATAGCAATCATATCAAAGGCTAGTGCCATTAATTACTTTCAAGAAAAAAAAAAAAAGAAAAAAAAATTATGATAACTTAACTGATAGTGCGTGACTTATATTATCAATCGGAATGATTACAATAATAAATAAATAAATAAAATAAATTGGGTTTCGAATATTTAGATTTTGAAATATAAGCGTTTGTTTGTTTTTTTTTTTTTTTTAAAAATAAATTTCTGTTCAAACTTAAGTTTTTAAATTTTTAAGCGACATTTTTCAAATTGATTTGATTTCATTGAAATAATCAAAATGATGACTCTAACACAAGATTCGTTGTTCTCGTTTATAAGTAGTCGTAGCTGTTCAGTGTTTTTGTTAATCATTATTAGCTGCGCAATTATTTCAATTGAATGTTGCACCCGCGCACCAACTCATTTACCCCATGGACGACGTTTGCGTGGTGATAATGGATATAAATTAATTGTAGCTGATAGTCCTAATGGTTATGTCCCTGGCAAAACTTATAATGGTAAGCGCGTCAAATATATGAAATTTATTTTAATTAAAAAGTAATTAATAAGAAAAATGTCTTTGTATTGTGTTTGCTTACAGTTTTACTTTTGGGTTCACGTACTCATATGAAAGTTCAGCATTTTACTCATTTCACTGTTACTGCCGAAGCTCATGTTGGTGCACGACGTCCGATACCGGCAATGCCGAAACGTGTCGGTCGTTTTCAATTGTTTAGCGATGGTTTAGCGAAATTTAGTGATCGTTGTGTAAATACCGTTTCGGAAGCTGATGATTTACCTAAAACAGAAATTCAAGTAATGTGGGTTGCACCTGCCGCGAACTCGGGTTGTGTATCCCTTTCAGCTATGGTTTACGAAGGACCGCGTTCTTGGTTCTCAGATGATGGTCAATTAACTCAAGTAATTTGTGAAAAGAAACCGGATTCGAATACTGCTCAGAAAATGTGTTGCGCTTGTGATGAAGCGAAATATAATGTAAGAAGCTCCCTTTTTTCTTTCGCTTTTGAGAAATAATTTTTTTTTTTTTTTTTTTGCATTACACTCTCTTTCAGTTTATTTTTGAAGGTATATGGTCTGATGAAACGCATCCAAAAGATTTTCCATTTGCGACCTGGTTAACGCATTTCTCTGATATTGTTGGAGCTTCACATGAAACGAATTTTTCATTTTGGGGAGAAAATCATATAGCAACTGATGGTTTTCGTTCATTGGCTGAATTTGGTTCACCTAGTGCTTTGGAAGCTGAGCTAAGAAGCAAAGGTCCACGTTTAAGAACTTTAATTAAAGCTGCCGGTCTTTGGTATCCTCAAGTTAATACAAATACTTCGTCAACATTTCGTGTGGATCGTAAACATCATAAAGTATCTATGGTATCTATGTTTGGTCCATCACCCGATTGGGTAGTAGGTATAAATGGTATAGATTTATGCTTGGATGATTGTTCATGGAAGGAAGCTATGGATTTCGATTTATATCCTTGGGATGCCGGTACTGATTCCGGCATATCTTATATGTCACCAAATTTGGAAACTCAGCCGAGAGAACGTATGTATCGTATTACTACAATGTATCCGGAAGATCCACGTGCTCCTTTCTATAATCCAAAATCTCGTGACATGATCCCATTGGCCAAATTATATATTAGAAGGGAAAAAATTTTGACCAGAAGTTGCGATGATGATTTTCTACAAGCTTTGAAACTTGATGATAATACTGAAGATCAGGATACAAGAGGTAAATAGATATCTGTTTCTTATTTAATAATGAATAATGAATTTTTGATGAAATTTTTAGTTGAATGTCGTGTGACGGAGTATTCTGAATTGTCACCTTGCTCGGTAAGTTGTGGCAAAGGTATTCGAATGCGCATACGGCATTATTTGCAACCAGAGAAGGCTGAAGCTGCCATGTGCACGCGACAATTAGTTGCCAAAGAGATGTGCGTCGCTGCTATATCAGAATGTGGGTAAGTTTAGTTAAATAATAAAAATATAAAATTTTCGCTTATTGAACTATTCACAAACGAATTAAAAAGTGCACAAGAAGAAGAAGATGAAGAAGAAAATTTGGCGAAATCAAGTTCTTTGGTGAATGAAAATGGTGATGGAAATGGAATTTGTCAAACAACGCATTGGAGTGCATGGTCTGAATGTTCGGCTTCTTGTGGCATTGGTATTACAATGAGAACACGTGCTTTCATCAATCACTTAGGACGCAAACGTTGCCCTCATATAAGTATTGTGGAGAAACAGAAATGTATGCAACCGGAATGCGTTTTTGAACAAATAGAATTGCCCGATCCTATGTGCCCTACTACGCAATGGAGCGATTGGAGTCCTTGCACAGCCACTTGCGGACGAGGCGTTACAATACGTACTCGTTTACTGTTACTGGAGGATGAAACCATGAAAGAAAATTGTACGAAACGCCTAGATTTGCATCAACAAAAAGAATGCTCGGTATCACAAGACTGTACCATTAGTCCCGATATGGCTAAAAGTAAGTGTAATACGCTAAAATACTTATAATTTATTAGAAATAATTTCTTAACGGTTTAGATTTATGTTCGGAACGTTTCGATACCGGACCTTGTCGTGGAAGTTATATGCGTTACGCTTATAACAAGGAACATGGGCGCTGTGAAACTTTTACTTACGGTGGCTGCCGTGGGAATCGAAATAATTTCTTAACTGAAATTGATTGCTTAAATACTTGCAGTATTCTGGGAAAATCTTCTATTCAAATTGTTACATCAAGACCTAATCTTCTTGAAACTGGTTACGTTTCGCATAATGCAGACGATAGTATACCAGAAGGTTGCATTATGTCCGAATGGTCAAACTGGTCAGAATGCAGTGTTCGTTGCGGTTTAGGTTATTCTGAGCGTTATCGCTATGTTATTAGTGAACCTAAGAATGGAGGTCAGCCGTGCCCAAAACGTACTGTTAAGAAACGCCGCTGTACCATGACGGATTGTTAATTTTTTTTCTTTTTTCATTTTATGCACATAGATTTGTAAGTGTTTTTCAAATATTTTTTTATTCTGTTCAATATCGAAAGTTGAAAAAGTGTTGCGAGGAAAATTTCCTTATATTTTAAGGAAAAGTAAGTGAATACATAATAATTTAAATAAATAATAATTTAAAGTCGAATTTTATCATAACCTTTTAACATCATTTTATTTCGAACTCTTAAAATGGTTTTTAATTAATGTCGAAAATGGTGTGAGTTTCTGTAATATTTTTTATATTCGTATTTGTTAAAACAATGCATTTAAATATATAAAATTTGGGTGTTCTTTATATTAAAATGAAAATTGTAAAATAATATTTGAAATGCAAACAGGAAATCAGTGCTTCTTTTATTGCCACTGTTAACATCAGTGAGTGCAAACTGTTTTGTTTTCTGTAAGAATTCGTTGCTTCTCAAACTGTATCGACAACATTTCAAAGAAATGTTTAATAATCTGCCTTATCGTTAGCTTTAGGAAAAACTGTAAACTGCTTAATGTTTGAAGACGTTGCCAAACTTTAAAAAATTACAAAAAAATTAAAAATACTTAATTTCATTTATGCACTCTTCTTCTTCTAGTTATTATGAAGATCAGTTAGCGCTTGCCTAGTTGTAACAAATGTATAGGATGGAACATTGGCAATCTTTCCGTAACAAAAAGATTAGAAACTATATGGATGCTTTTTCCACCTCCACCGAAGGAAAAGAGGAAGTTAAATTTATGAGTTCGTTTGCAACACCCAGACGAAAGATTCAGAGAAACCGCAAAGTATTTATATTCTTTATCTGCATCAAATTTAGAATGTTCGTTCGGCCGATTATGGAAAGCATTCTACTGGTCGTAAAAAGGTATGGGTTTCAAATTTGGGAGAAAGATCGAATGTTCTTGCTCGCAGGTTGTTATTAAAGATGGGCCAAAGGACATACCCATAGTAGAACGTAGACCTAGGACATCTCTACTTTTAAGAAAAAAACGATAGGCTTTTGCTTACTACTCTTAAATCACAGCAGACAAATTCATAAAATTTCCACATTTATTGAGCTTCTTTAGTATCGGTACAAAAATGGAAACGATCAAACACGCCCATTCGATATAGCAGAGTATTTTATAACAGTAAGAAACAAGCTTCAGAAACCCTGTAAAGTCTATACATCAGACTTATATGTCAATCCGTCTGTCCACTCGTATGATTGTTTGTCTGCGATAACCATTTTCCTTATCACTACTAGACTACACAATAAAAATTTCCGCGGTGTTCCATAAAAATAGAAAACATCTGCCCGTCTATTAAAATTTATTTTTTTAATTTTTTTTTAGATAAACGTGATACACATAAAAGAGATTCGGCATAGTCGAATATAATTTTCTTATTTGTTGTGTTTTCGACATGCTTATTTAAGCTACGCACGACGTAGATATGTATGGCAGAATGTGTTCAATATAGAAACATGAGCGGGTATATTAAAACTATAATCGAAATACTTGTGTGCGCTTGTGCGAGGTTAGGGGACCACATGTAAACGTTAGCGTAAGCAATAGATTTTGTATTTGTGTGACGACAAAAAATTAAAATTATTTTTCTAGATTACAAAATTTGTATTCTAAAAAGATCCGATTTTTTTATATCACTAATCACATTGCCCTTTCATCCCTCCTTCTCTTGCAAATATCGCGTTATTTTACACCTGCTGTGTTCACAAAAGAAGAGAAACATGAAAAGAGAGTGAAATGTCTGTTCGTTTTGTCTGAAGAAAGAAAAAAGAAGAAGAAGTCATTCTGTTTAATATAATGAAGGTGGAGTTAATTAAAATCAAATAAATTAATTCTTAAAAAATGATTGAAAAATTCTTTAAAACAATTTTTATTAAAAATTTTCTTAAAAATCATAACAAGACAAATTAAACAATTACTCTCGTATCAAAACAAAAAAAAGAATTCATATAATCCCTAGTATTTGGTGGAGTGTGTGCCTGCGATTTATAGAAAAACGGAAACTAAAACCAAAAAAAAAAACGAACCACGAACGCCAACCATCTAAGTAGAAGAATGTGTATGGAAGCCGTTATACATTTGTATGTCATGTGGTATAAAGTGCTATTCTCTTTCGTCCTTTACTATGGACGACTCAACACCAATGCAAGCTGTTTTCGTTCGAGCCGTCACCTTTATAAATGAGAATCCTTTTTTTTTCTTTACTATATTATAAGCTGTATCATGTGTGAATAAAAGAAAATAAGAAAGAAAATGTTGGAGTAGCAGTGCGGGAATGATTAAGATGTAAGTGACTGGTAGACAATGACCGACACAGGGAAGACATGACGCATGGACAATTAGCTTAAAAATATGTGACATTCATTTTGTTTATTATTATTCTATTTTTAATTTAATTTTTTTTTTTCTGATGACTTCATCTGAGCTGGATCGGGAAAACTAAAAAGCCCAGCGCTGCCACAAACGTTACAAAGTATATATAATATATTATGTGCAGTTTTTCGCTCCGTTGGTAACTTACTACACCGGGCGCGTTAGCATATATTTTAAATGATTACTTCACCAGAAAATATTCCGAGACTATGTGCCATTAATAGTTGTTATTAGTATATTAACTTTATATTAAAATTAATATTAAATCAGTATTAGGGTGATAACAATCACAAAATAAATGGTGTTATGATTGTAACTAGGACTTTCATCACAAGGTGGTGGGTTTAATTACACGCGTGATTCGCTCGTCTTTTTTTCTTATTAAATTGATTAGATAAATTGATAAAAATGCAAAAATTGGAAATAAATTTGCTTTACGAATGGAAATATAACGCTGTAAATAAAAATAAAGACAAATATTCATATGTAAACAAAAATAAAGACAAATACATCGCGCAAGAATATTGTATATCAGAAACATTTTTTTTAAACTTGGTAGCACTGTGATTTATTGCTTTTGTTCGTTACTAGACGTTGCATTGTTAATATGTTTTGGCATTGATGGACTTTTTTCCATTAATGTAAAGATTAGAAGGAATTTGCGTGAACTTTTGTTGCTTTTCAAATATTTTCAAAACATTTGTGATAAACAGTCTTTGATTATCTTAATCTTTTGCAAACATTTTGTTTTGTTAACTTCATATTCGTAAGTTCCTTTTATTTTATAGCATCAATAGATAAAAGCACAGAAGAAGAATTGACCTCTTTCTTACTTTTATTAACATTTTGGAATTTCTACATTCCTTAGATAGACTTCCTACATACATAAATTTTAACAAATATTTCATTTTATAATAATATTTTATTTTATTTTCCATTTTAATTTCAAACACGATAGGTTTTGGTTTTGGTGCTAAAATTTAAAAGCTTACCGAAATACCAAAAAAAATTTACGTGCTTACAAGAAATCCAATATTCGGCACTACTATTACAACGACAAAGAAAAACTATCGGATTTGTTCGGTTTCACGAACTTTAAACCTTAAAGTTGCTTCTAAAATCTTCCACAACACCTAGACTGGTTTTTCGCTTAAGCATTCTTTTCCTTCAAAGCCATTGTTATAAAAAAAACTCCATGTTGAAATTTACTACAGATTTACAGGTTTTTTTTTAATTCTTTAAAATATACTGTGAGCAAGAAGTGAAAAAAATCTAAAAGAACATGTTACGTTATCTAGATACCTAGATAATTATCCCTCTTTCCCCGTTGTCTGGAAGTATGACACCGCTTGTGTAGGTCGTGTCATACCCCCTTATTGTAAATGCTAGACCTTTATTAGTCCTATTCTCAATTATATTATATTATATATTTTTATATTTATTTATTATATATTTATATTTATTTCTAAATATATATCATGTTTATATTTTCTATATATATATATATATACATATATTACATATTTATATTTATTTGCTATACACCTATATGTTAAGTAGATTTATTATATTCTCTTATTATACTTCGGAAGGTTTTAATATTTGAAAAACTTCTTCCTTCTAAGCTTCTACTTTAGTGATAAGATAAATAAGCTTTGAAACTTTACTTCGTGTTTTTTTTTTCTTTGCACTAAAAAGCAAACAATACAACTTACAAATGCCAGAAGCAATAAATCTGCTTGAATCTAAGCCTAACTGCTAATGAATTGAATCTCCCTTCCAACGCTTTTATGAATATGTTGAATGTAAAGCATAACCAAGAATTGTGCCTTCATAACTTCGAATCCCTAATATTGGACCCTTGGTTGAGAATTTCATGAAATCTTGGTAGAAAAAAAAAAATGGTCATTTTCAACATTTTTTGTTTTTATTTAATTTTTAAAAAATTTAACAGTTTAAAAATAAATTTTTTTAGTTTAGCTGTACATACTCCTCCACATTCCCTAAGCATCGAATATATATCGACTGATATCTTATTTTAGAGAAACAAAAAAAACCATCCTATTTTTACATAAAACTAATGAAACATTTATGGAAATTTATAAAGTTCGATTTTTTTTTATTATTTAAATGATGTTTCGCTTTTGATGGGTTTTGTGTTTTTGGTTTTAAGTTTTGTGTCAAAAATAATAATAAAATCAAACTAATATTTTAAAAAGGACCATATTAAGGTAGGAAAACCCGCACAATTGCTATAGAGAAACAAAAAATTATGTAAAGGCCGAAGTTATATAATCAGAATTGTTATTTTCCTACACAGGTCCCGCCTGCCAGAAAATCGGTAGGCCTCTCTTTTAAATATCAATGAATTATGCAATCCAATCAGAACGGAGGATAAATGAATCTTTACCAACTAAATGAAAAGATTGAAAATAATGTCTTCTTAGCTCATGGGCGGGGGAACAAACTTATAGTTACAAGAACACCTAATCTTTGAATGTAAATGTGAAAATATTTAAAATTTCTAATTTAGTTTTTCTCCTCTTTTTTCTCCTGAGATTTGGCCTGTTCTGAACCACTACTTTCTGTGGTGGTGTTGTCCTTGTTTTCAGCAGTACTTTCACGCTCAGCAGACATCTGAAATGATATAAAACAAACAGTTATTATAGTATGCTTAATAAAATAATAAAAAAAAAACAGTGTAAGTAACCAACCTTCTTGTAAGCCATTTCGAATAATTTCAGAGACGATTGCTGCAATTCAGTGGTTGCTTTGCGTACTTCCTCTGGGTCAGCTTGCTCTTTGTCAGCTAACAGAGCTCGTAGATCGGCAATATTTTTCTTTAGTTTGTCGCACTGTAAAAGCATAAATATTATTAAGGTTACTCGTGCTTGCTTTTAAGCGGGAAATGAGAATATGTAGCTTACTTCCTCAACTGGTAATTGACTCTTGAATTCCTCCATTTTTGCTTCAGTATCGTGCACTATACCCTCAGCTTGATTCACCAATTCAACTAGTTCACGTTTCTTTTTATCAGCAGTTGCGTATTCTTCAGCCTTTTTAATCATGTTTTCAATTTCATCTTTACTCAAGCCGCCACTAGATTGGATGACAATTTGTTGCTCTTTACCAGTTCCTTTATCTTTGGCAGATACATGAACAATTCCATTGGCATCGATATCAAACACTACCTCAATTTGTGGCACACCTCTTGGTGCAGGAGGAATGCCCACCAGAGTAAAAGCTCCCAACAATTTATTATCTCCAGCCATTTCACGTTCGCCTTGATGTACTTTAATTTCTACTTGAGTCTGACCATCAGCGGCAGTCGAGAATACCTGGGATTTTTTGGTAGGAATAGTTGTGTTACGAGAGATTAGACGCGTAAAAACACCACCCAATGTTTCAATACCCAATGAAAGTGGTGTAACGTCTAATAGCAAAACATCGGTAACATCGCCAGCCAAAACGCCACCCTGGACGGCAGCTCCAACGGCTACAGCTTCATCGGGATTTACAGAACGCGACGGTTGACGGCCAAACAACTCTTGAACTGTCGAATGCACTTTCGGCATGCGTGTCATGCCACCCACCAGCAGCACCTCGCCGATATCAGATTTGGCTACCTCAGCGTCAGACAAAGCTTTTTGACATGGTTGTATGGTACGTTTAATTAATTCTCCAACCAAGCTTTCCAATTTAGATCTTGTCATTTTCAAATTCATATGTTGTGGGCCTGCGCTATCCATAGTTAAGTAGGGCAAATTAATGTCCGTCTGATGTGAAGAAGATAGCTCGCATTTGGCTTTCTCGGCAGCTTCCTTAAGGCGTTGCATTGCAATTGAATCTTTTGTAATGTCAATGCCAGTATCACGTTTGAATTCCGTAACCAAAAAGTTAACAATCGCATTATCAAAATCTTCACCACCCAACATGGTGTCGCCATTTGTGGACTTCACTTCAAACACTCCCTTTTGAATCTCCAAAATTGATATATCAAAAGTGCCGCCACCCAAATCATAAACAGCAATGCTAAGATAAACAATATTTGAAAAAAACATTCAATTTTTTCTGAACATGAACATCTTACATTTTATCATCGGTTTTATCCATGCCATAAGCTAAAGCGGCTGCGGTTGGTTCATTTATAACACGCAGCACATTGAGACCAGCAATTTGTCCAGCATCTTTTGTAGCTTGACGCTGCGAATCGTTAAAATAAGCAGGAACCGTAATGACAGCGTTTTTCACTTTCGTATTCAAATATGCCTCAGCGGTCTCTTTCATCTTCATTAAGATGAAAGCACCAATCTGAGATGGAGAATACACTTTATTGTCGCTTGCTTGTACCCAAGCGTCTCCATTTGAAGCTTTTACAACTTTGTAGGATAAATTCTTTAAATCTTTTTTGATTTCCGGGTCATCAAAGCGTCGTCCAATCAAACGTTTAGTGGCGTAGAAAGTGTTTGCTGCGTTCGTTACTGCTTGTCGTTTGGCGGGCATACCCACTAAACGTTCACCCTCTTTAGTGAAGGCTATGTGAGATGGTGTAGTACGTGCACCCTCTGCATTTTCAATTACTTTGGCTTGTTTTCCTTCCATAACAGCAACGCATGAGTTAGTAGTGCCCAAGTCAATGCCAATGACTGCTCCTTTTACTTCGCCAGATCTAGTAATTAATATAGGTGACATTTTATTATTGATGTTATAATCTACTATTTAGTATAATAACTTTGAACATTTAGCATGATTGGACTGTTGTGGAAGTAAAATTGAAGTGTTAGGATGGAACTTTTCGCGTATTTTTAGATTTTATTGATGTACTTGGCACTAAGTCTTTTTCACCTATGCCCTATTGAAAAATGAGTCTTCTAGTTGATGTTTTTGTATCGTATTCGTGTCAAGACATGTTTTTAATAACATTTTTATTTTGTTATTTTACGTCTGTGTTGAGTAAAATTGTAAAATACATTCATTCTCTAACTAGATGCCGTGTGAGTTAATCAATATTTCATATCATTAATTTTTAATTTTTGGGAGACCAATCTTTTCATTGTTATCCATTTATAATATAAGATTTTTCAATGAACTTTGAAATTTATTTAGAATTTTGTTTTTCAAAACAATAAAATAAAGAGACAAAGGAATATTCCAAGTATTTTATTATTTACGTTCTATATAATAAATATTATCAACAAAACCCAAAAAAACATTTGCATTTAATGTTAATGCAAGAAAGAGACAAAATTCGAATCGATCTCTCAGCTGTTTATAATAAGTTACATAACCTCCAATTCTGCCGGAGCTCACATTTAGAAATTTTTTAAATGACGAAATACGATTTGGACTTGATGTAAATGGAACATTAAGTAAATTATGTTATGTTGAACACGTATATTTCCAGCTGATGCATGGATGACGCAATAAAAATGAAATATTTTTGTCATTTACTTCACACTTGGATTGCCGGCACCAAATGCGCGTCTTTTTTTTTTTTTTGCTCTTTCAATTGCGTAAGAGAATTCAAGGGAAGAATCTTTCGTTTATATAGTTATTAATGCATGCATTCATATTGGACAGGCAGTAAATGGACAAAGAAAAAACATGAACTTACTTCTGACTATATTGAGCAGCCAAAGTATTGTTCAAAATAGATTTTGCTTGCATCAGTTTCTGTTAATGAGAAAGAAAAGGAAGAAAAGTTACAATAAAGTCTCTTAGAATTAAAAAAAAATTGACTTTAATATTATATAAATTCAAGAAGGAATAGCAATCAGTTAATACTTAGCGATTGGTGATATAATTTCTGCAGATGGTTTTAATACTTACGTTTTCGAAAATGCTAGAATTTCTTCCGCCCATTACGTTAGCTTGATGCTGTGTAAGGATACGAGGTAAAAACTTTGGGATACGCAACATGTTTTTCTTATTCACAATTTATTTCAGTTAAACGAAAAAAGTTTTTTTTGGCAATTTTTTTTTTAACAATTAAATTTCGTTTGTAAGAAAAATTTTTTCTCGAATACAGCAAATGGTGTGCACGTTTTTCCTTCACTGACTAATTGTTCCTAAATGTTACTGTATATCACAGTGTTGCCAGTAGATATAAATATTTTTGTTCGAAAAAAATGTTATTGTTTCCTTGAAATTGTGAATTTAATTAATACCGTCAATCTGATTATGGCCAGAATAGAATTTTAATAATATGAGACATTTCGATCAAGGCACTTCATTTTCTAATCAATTTGTAATTAATTCGATAAACGAAAAAACAAAGAAGAATCAATTTCTTCTTCGGCGTTCGTAAGTGATTTCGTATTTACTTAACGGATGTTATCATTCAAATTCTGTTTGTCTATATGAGTTAGCTAAATTCGTCCATTAATTCGTCCATTTTATATGTATTTTTGGTTAGAATGAAACTTTTTTAAATTGAATCTATTTTGATTTAACGTTTGATGGTAAACTAGAAGAAAGACTTCTTTACACATAAAGTCTTAGGGACTTTTGGTGTTTGTGCCATTCACAATAGGTGTTAATCATATTAATTAGTCATTCAAATGAATGTTCAGAAATTCTGTGAAAGGTCTCTTGATCTCATTCTATTGATTTTTGTGAGCGCTTCAATATTACAATGGTTCTTCCCAGTTCACTTTTTTGTTTCTTGTAGACTTACGTACAGTAACATAAAAGCGACCAAGGCAGAATTTGATTTCGACCATTTAAATAAAATCTTATTTTAAAAGAAAATTTTTCATATAATTTCGATTTAGAATCATTTTCCGAATCGATTTAAGCTGGTTTGGCTGTCTATCCCTCTGCTCATGTATAACTTTATTCAGTCTGCAGATCGAAATTTATCAAATTTTTTTTTTGATTATTGCCTTTTGCTCTTTGCATCTAGCGTTGTCAAAATTTCAGCACGATTAGACAAATGCTAATGCACGAAATTTCAATTTTAAAAAAGCGCTGTCATACTGACAAGAAAGAAAGTTAAATAAAAGCTTATAATAATAAAAAAATTTATTAAATAGGTAAACACCCACAATTCGCATTAAAAAGACTATAGGTTGCTTTCTTACTTGGTCATATTTACATTTGTAACAAAAGAATTTGGAGGCGTTCCAAGCAAACCTCTTGTCTCTCCGATCGACGATAGGTTAGGGATAAGCGAAAGCGTTCATCTACCTTTCGCCGCGCGCTGGCTTTCTGTACATTAAGATCGAGCATACCTCTTTCTTAAGAGCGGTCCCTTGTAGCAGACCTATCTGCCACTTTTCGTAGGCAAGTCCCATCTTGTCCGCCAGAATGTCAATCGAAATCTAGCTTGTTATTACCAGGGCTGCCCCTCCGCGATGATTCGGAAGAATCGTCATTCATATGGGGATCAGTTACTTGGTAATTTGTATAGTTATGTCATCTCATTAAATGTGTAAGGGAAACTCTTCATCCTTCAAATATTTCGTCAGAAAATGAATTCTGTTCTAAGCACACCTAAATCCCAAAGCCACGGATAGTATGAGGTTTCCGCGAGTAGTCCATGTCCTAATCAAGACTGTTACTGCCAGTATGCAAAAGTGACATTGACCTGGAATGGTAAAATAAGAGAAAATCTTTCCACAAAGTACGAATTTGTCAAAAAGACGAATTAAATCTTTTAAAATTAAACCGGAAATTTGCTCGGAAGTTTTCTCGCGAAATAATAGCTGAAACGTAATCAATGCAATTGGAAGCACAGAAGGTGAAAAGGTAAAATAGGTAAAAATAAAGTGAAAATATTTGAACGCTTTGTGATGACAATAGCATCTATGATAAATCTGGTAGAAAATATATTTAATACAGAGGGGGAGGAGGCTATTTATTATACCCGAGAAATTAAATTGGAATAGCTTGGGAAATTTTTACGGTAAATTGGAATCACCTTTAGGGATTATCGTGCATCCATCCATACATATAATTAAAACATCTCATGGCAAGATTATCGTTCATAAAAAGTCTGCGCTTACAATTCGACAGCGGAAGTTTGAATCATACAGAGGACGATAATATGCTTTTCAATTGGGCTACGGATTGACGAAAAGAAATAACGAAGAGTCTACAAGGGACAAGTAATGAATTACTTCACATATACCCATTGGAACCGAATTGTAAATCCAATGGTTTCGACTTCAATGACAATATAATATATAATATATAATATAAGATAATGTACTGTTTAATGATATAGTATTTTCAATCTTGTGGACGACGATTCAAAACGCGAAAATTAAGAAGGGATTAAAAACAAATACATGAAGAAAGAAAATTCTATCGCCAAGAGAAGAGCTTCAACGAAATATGTTGATCGAAACTGAACTCGAGGTTGTGGAAAACGAAATCGAAATTTCTTAAAAAAACTTACTTCCAAGCTGGAAATAAGTGACGATTAATTTTTTCATTTCATTTATTTTCAATAGTACTTGATTTTACCTTATCATTAGGAAGAGTGATCGTCTACTATATTTTTTGCATTTTTTTTTTTTGCTCACAATTTCAAAAATTTTCCCCATTTGGATATAAATTTGTTCATATATGTATTTTGTTCTTTTTTTTTATAGAATTAGGATTGAATTCAGCAAATCCGCACATTTGTTGTTTACATTTCGCGTTTACTTGCTTATTTTAAACATAAAAATACTAAAAAGGAATCTGTTATTGGAAAAATTAATTTTCTAAATTTAAAAGATCAGTTATACTTGAATCAATCTGCATGTATATATTTTTATTATTTTATATATGAATACATTAACTTTACACTTTTATTTTTGTTTATCTCATATAAAATCTATTTATTTTTTTTAATTTGAAAGCATTTTGTAAGCGAATATAGTTAATTTTACCAGCTCGTATTTCTCTTTTAAAGAGAAACGATATGTTAAAGCAGTAAATAATTATTCAGATAATAAAATTTTGTTTCTTAAAATTTCTCTATTTTCATATTCATATTCATGCTGGGTGGCAGGGCTAAAACAGTTTACACTTTTGAGGTTATTTAATAAATATTTTGTTCTCATAAGTGCAAATTCAAAATTTTGTAATAAAAATCCAATAAAGAAATATTTTTCTTTCTACAATTTCTGAAATCTGTTCAATGCAATATGTCAGACGACACCGATTCCGATACTGAATTAGAGGAAAATTATTACACATTTCTAAATTTACCCAAAGATGTAAGTATTTTTCGACACAAGGATAAGTTGTTTCATCATATGTACTGATTAGAAAAGTCGGTACGTTGCCGTTAACCTTAAAGTGATCAATCGATTCTGTGTGTTACTTAGGCTACAGCAGAGCAAATCAATGCCGCTTATCGCAAGCTTAGCCGGGTTTATCATCCGGATAAGCATATGGACGGAGAAAATAAGCATAAAGCCGAAATGCTATTTAATCGTACCAAAAAAGCTTATGAAGTGCTGTCTGACCCTCAAAAGCGAGCGATTTACGATTCGGTAGGAGAAAAAGGTTTACGGACAGATGGCTGGGAACTAATTCATCGCACAAAAACACCGGCCGAAATACGTGAGGAATATCAAAGATTGGCTCAAGCAGCTGAAGAACGTAAATTATTGCAAAGTACCAATCCCCGTGGTAATGTAACAATCAGTGTGAATGCCACGGAGGTGTTTTCGCCTTACGATGACCGTGAAGTACCGCATGTAGAAGTCTCCTCCATGAGCATATCACAATCGATTGAAGCTCCTATTACAAGACGAGATACGGTAATAATGAGTGGTAATCTAGTATCAACAAATGGCAACGGCTCGGGAGGATTCGTAGTTTGTGGTCGTAGGCTACTTAACAAGGGTTGGCTGGAGCTTGATATAGGCGCTGGTAATGGTTTACTTGTGGGAGCAAAAGGCAAGAAAATATATGATTTCTAAGAGCTTCCTTCTATATTGGTCGCTTTTTTGAATAGGTGGCCGTACTTTATCTCCAGTTTTATCAGTTACCGGCGGTACTTCGTTAAATTTCAGGGAACATGGTGTTATACCTGCTTTATTTTCTAGTTTATCTGTACAATTGGACAAACATACAATTGGTTCATTGACATTGAATGCTAGTTCTCAATCAGCGATGACAACGCAAATTGATCGAAGCAATGATAAGTGTGCTTGGTCAACATCATTTGTCATTGGGAGTCCGCATATCTATTTTAGCATCGCTTATACGCATAAAATGATTGAGAACGAATTGAAATTGAAGGTGGCTGCTAAAGTAGGCACTTTCGGTTTCTTAGCTGAATACGGAGCCGAAAAAAAAGTGTCTAAATATAGTTCCGTATTGGCGGCAGTATCGATCGGTGTGCCAACTGGTGTTATACTAAAGTTCAAGTGGGTATAACGTCGTCAATTTAAAAAATTTCTATATTTTTACATTTTCTTATTATATATTCCTGATAGAATTGTACGTTCCCAGCAGACTTATGTGTTTCCTATACATTTAAGTGAAGATATTGTGCCAGCTTCCGTTTTTTACGCCACGGTAACGCCAGTGATAGTGTGGTTTCTTGTTAAAAAATCCATAATTGATCCGATGCTAGCCGACCGTAAAAATATTGAAAATGATAAAATTAAACGCAACAACGAACAGCGCATGAATTTAAGACGTCAAGAGGCCGCTGCAGCTATAGACCTAATGACACACACTTATGAGCGAATCGTTAACGAAGAAATTGAACGTGGAGGCATAATCATAGCAAATGCAACCTATGGTTGTTTAGAACAGAATGGCAATTTCCGTGCCGATGCCTCTATAGATGTTAAAATACCTTTACAATGTTTGGTAAAGGATGGCTATCTTATATTGTACAACGCTTCTAAGGCAAGTTCAAAATTATGTTATTCATCTATTATGAAGACCCTAACGATTGTTTTTTTTTGTTTTGTTTTTCAGAGTGATCTGCCGGGTTTTTATGATCCTTGTGTTGGTGAGGATAAAGTCCTGCGTTTCGAATATCTCTATAATAATCGGCCCAATTTAGTGGAGATTAAAGACTTAGAGGGCATTCGACTGCCACGATAACGTCGTTTTATAGAGTTCTGGATATAGACATTGTTTTTTCTCTTGTATACCGACCACTTGTTGAGTAGGAATTAAATCTTTAGTGGTACATGTAAGAAACTCAATAACAATAAACTAAATGTAAAGCAAATGATATTTTATGTTTTACACTCCTTTTAAGAAATTGACGTTGAGTCCATAATAAAAATGCTTTTCATAAAAATTGTGCGAAATCCTTATTTATGTTCTTCTATGCGAACGCGCAATTTCTCAGTGCTTTACATTTATAGTTTTTTACAATTTTTTGCTAATACTTGGCATCTCTGTTAACAATACAATGTCAGCTGTTGCTGATTTATGCAATTAGGTTATTGTTGTTTTCTTCTCGTCTCTTGTTCATATTGATTAAGACAATAGAGAATTGGCTTTTTTAAGCTGGATCTGTTTAAATGGAGTCTTTTTCATCGTTACTCCATCAAATTCCAAATCCTATGTGCCAGCAAAGTTCTTAATCTTAATCTAATCTTGATGCCTGGCAAGATTGAGGATGATCGGTAAAATTTATGTGACATTACGAATATTATTGTGTGCTATTTGTCTTCTGTTGATTTTGAATGTATTTCTAAATTATTTTGGCGAAAAGACCGACATTCCATCAGCATTTAGCCGTTCAAAGTAAGCTATAAACCGTCCAATCCATACAAGAAGGCAAGGCTTAACCACGTTTTTTTTTCTTTTTTTTTTTTTTTTTAGTTTACGTAAACCTTACAAAAGCAATGCGACTGTCAGTGGATCCAGTAATAATATAAATGAAATTTTGACTATATCTTCATTTACGGGCGTTAGTGCAGTGAATGCTAATGAATCTCTAGAACAAGAAAACAAAAACATAACAGAGATTGCTTTACCTGTGTGCCAGGATCCTGTTTATGAAGAAAGTAAGTTATTAGATAAATGTGTTACAAACAAGGTGAACTAAATTGTTTGTGATTAAATTCTGAATGTGTAAGAAAGTTTTTCAAGTGTTGACTTTATGACATTACCGACTTATTGGTAAAAGAAATTTTAAAAAATCATATCGAAAATAATTTTGTAATTATTATTTTAGGTAGTCCATTTGTACCTAATATCACTTTAGAATCTCTAGATGTGGTTGAAGCACAATTAGGTCCGTTGTTAGAATCTGGCGGTGCGTTTAAACCAAAAGACTGTAATGCAAGGCATCATGTTGCTATTGTGGTGCCGTTTCGCGATCGTTACGCACATCTCTCGATCTTCCTGCGCAATATGCATCCATTTTTAATGAAACAAAATATAACGTATAGAATCTTTATAATCGAACAAACTAATGGTCAGTCATTTAATAGAGCCGCTTTAATGAATATCGGTTTTCTGGAGGCCATGAAACTTTATCCTTGGGACTGTTTTATATTCCACGATGTAGACTTGCTGCCATTGGATAACAGAAATCTTTACACTTGTCCACGTCAACCCAGGCATATGTCAGTTGCTGTTGATGAATTCAATTACAGGTAAGATTTAATAGAATATAAAACGAACTTAATTTGAAGATGAACTAAATTGAATATAAATAGAATTTTAAATGTAGTGAGCTAAATCGAACTGAATTTTAATTAATTTAACTTTAATTTTTTTAGGTTGCCTTATCGCACAATCTTTGGTGGAGTATCAGCTATGACAAGAGAACATTTCGTTTTAGTAAATGGATTTTCAAATTCATTCTTTGGATGGGGAGCAGAAGATGATGACATGTCCAACAGGTACGTTTGTCTTTTAATTCATTTCTTAATTCAGTTTTATAATCAACATTTAATTATAGATTACGAAGTGCTAATTTGTTTATAGCTCGATATCCTATTAATATTGCCCGTTACATTATGCTGAAGCATCCTAAAGAAAAGGCCAATCCCAAAAGGTTCGTTCTTTTTCATATATTATATTTTATATTTAAAACTTTTCCAAGATATTCATTTCATTTCATCTTAGATATGAGAATTTGGTTAATGGTATGCATAAAATCGGTACTGATGGTTTGAATTCAATTAAATACGAAATCTACAGTAATAAAGAGTATCCCACATTTAGTTGGTATTATGCTGAATTGAAGATTACCGAACAAAAGAGTTAGAAATGTATTTGGAAAAGAATGTAGTGATCGCCGGATTTACATATATATCTCTCATTATTATCATCACGTTGTTAGACACTACACCCTAAATCAGTTGTCATAATGTTTATTTTTGAAAATTTGTAAACATACGCGCGCGAAAGGAAGCGAATTTATATGCAGACTACTTTACTTTACATACTTTACATATACACGAACATTCATAGGTCTATTAATTGATAGATACATAAGTGCATGATAGTTGGCTTCCCAAAATCGCGTTAATTTCGACTCTCGTATTTTCAAAAATTAGTTTTTATATTTCTTTTTTATATCACCCCTTTCTTTTATTCTCGAAAGCTTAACAGCATTTATCAAATATAAGCGCATAATTTGTATATAAGTAATTACTCCTTTAGTGTAGATAAGTATATAATTATTAAACAAAAAGTAATTATTTATTTCATCCTAACAATTTCCACTTTTACTACTACTTCTACTTATCTTCACAACTTTATCCAAATTTTATATAGGATTATCTCGAAAAATTCTTTCTTCTCTTCTTATTTTTTCTTATATTGTTATAAATAATAACAGCAAAATTGCTTTCAAAAAGATATGTCGAATATAAAATCGAATACTAATTAAATTTTTTGTGATATACGTGCATACATCAATATATATACTTATATATATATATATATATATATATATATACATATTGTTAATGTAATAATAAAAAAGTTTATATATATACATATACATATAAGCGACCGCTACAAAACATTTATTAAAAGGAAAACCTATATATATATATATATATAGACATTTAAAAAAACTTTAGTAAAATTTATCTATAGTAGAAATTGTAAATAAATGAATTTTTCATTAAATTAAATAAATATTAAAGAAATTTTGGTAAAAAGGTATATAAATAGTTCTTTGTATAGAAAATATGAAGTACAAATTGACCATGAGGAAAATAGAAAAAGTTATATTTCAATTATCGTCATTGTATGACTCCCTTTCTGAAAACTTTATTTTTTTTCATAATTTGATTTGATTTATCCGTATGCTAAATAATTGGTCAGTTTCGCCCACTTTTAATTGCCAAAAAAATTAAGAATTTTCTAAAAAAAAAAAATGTATATTCAAGAACTGTTTTCAATACATTGCGATCTGTCGAAAATATTAAACTACAATACTGTACACGAAAACCCATAAACAATTTGACGATAAAATGGTAGATTAACTATCATTCTAAGAATAGACAAAGGCTTTTTTTTGTCATATGTGCCACATGTCCTCTCTTCATGCTTCCAAGACCGTTGGCAATTTCTTATTCCTTTGATATTTTTTGTGGTAAGTCTTAATAATATTCCATCCCTAAGCTATATTGAAATGTATTTCGCATGAGTTCATATTTTAATAAAACATTACTTTTATTTAATAATTAATTTTCATTATTATTTGCGTAGCTTAAATATGATCGCCATTTTGAATTTGTTTAGGTAACTTCACGTCTTGAATGTTGGATGATGTCGGCACCGTCTGCAGTATTTTGATTTTCTTCTGGTAATACAACATTTTTTGGTTTTTTGATCCTGGACATATTATCGCAACCTTTATATTTATCGCCATTATTTTTTCGAAGAAGTAATTTATGATTTGATTGTTGTAATAAAATTTACTAAAAAGACACAAATAGTCACAAGGGACAATAAAACATTAGATGAATAAATGATTATCAACTATCGATTCTCCTTCCACTCGACTTCTCAACAAAATCCTAACGACTTGAAGATCCTTTCTTCAATTAACGATTAATTTACGATTATTTTATTCTTTAATTAACATTTAAATTAAATTAAACAATTAAAATGAATTGCTACCTCGAAATTTTTTTCTTAATTCTTTTCTCTTCGCTTCTCAATTGACAAGTGACCACACCGTACACATTAAGTCAGGAATTTGACAATTGGTTACTCGCATAACCGGTTACTGATTACTAATTCATTAGCAATTACTTGATTATTGTAACAACATTTATTTCTCTCTGGCATTGCTTAAGTTCTGAAGGTTCTTTATGTAACTTGTAAACTAGAATACAACTTTATAAGAGATTGTAGTGGTAATTCTTTTTTTTTATTCTCAATACTTAATAATAATGACACCTATGGAGACATCAAAATTCGTGTTTCCAAAGGTGTTACCATTATTTGCAAAAAGTATTGAGTAAAAAAAAAAAATTAAAAATTACCACCACAATCTTTTAACGTAAAGCGACAGTCTACATTTACATAATGACCCCCCCTCTGGCTTCGTTTATGTTCTAAGTCTAACTGAGTTTTTTCCTTTTATTTTCTATTCTACGAGTTGCACTCCCTTGAAAGCTTATGATACAAAACTACACAAAATATTTTTACTTTATTAGCGTTTAAAAAATAAACCTGACAATACTGAAATTAAAATTTTTTAATATTATTTATATAAGGTACTATGAATAGGGTGGAAATACAATAAAGTCGCGCTTACATTCCCATGACGGAAAAAAAATGAAAACAAGCAGAATGTGAGGCTTTGTTGTTTTGGCTTACATTGCTTTTCATTTGGTTAAATTTGTAGGAATATAAGTGCGGCCTTATTGTGTGATAGATGTCAACGTTAAGTGAATTGAATTCTAGAGCTATAAACACAATAAAGCCGTGCTTATATCTCCTCAAATTCCAACATAAGGAAAACAATGTAATCGAGCACAATGAAGCCTCACATGTTGCTTGTATGTTTTTTTCCCCAGGCAGGGGAAAAGGGGAAAGGCACGGTTTAATTGTATTAACAATTATTAATCATCCATTTTATAGATCTATTATGTTTTCAACTGCTTCTTCTTCTTTTTAGAATTATGCAAATCAACGTCAGATGATTGATTTGCTATGTTTGAACTTGAGGATTCAACTAAGTTAATTCTCCAAAGGTAGATTATTAGGAATAGTGTTGAGGATTCAACTAAGTTAATTCTCCAAAGGTAGATTATTAGGAATATTGTTTCGGATTCAACTAAGTTAATTCTCCAAAGGTAGATTATTAG
>KK351037.1:1616674-1637043 GCA_000671755.1 Glossina brevipalpis | reverse complement strand
TTTATGAATAACGAACAAAGAAAACCATGTCTGGTTGCTTCAGAAAACAAAGGTCTTCTCAGTTTACGTTGTACTGTAGGCAAGTCCTTTGACCTATTTGAGCTACTTTCATTACCAATCTGCTTGAAAAAGCTTGCGATGTCTCTGCCTAATTTGAAGCCGATGTTTTTATTTTTGCAGCCAAGAGAATGTTTACCACAGACGTACGGACAGACGGATACTCTTAAATTGTTTCTAAATTTGAATAATATATATATATATATATATATATGTATGTATGTATGTATACTTTCTAGGGTCTCTGAAGCTTCCTTCTAGATGTTGCAAACAAAATGACGAAATGAAATGAATATAACTCCATCCCACGGTGGTGGATATAAAAAATCTGCTATAATCTTTCTATTATTGAAGCTTTCCATATATGAATTTTATCCATGAATTCCTTTTATTTTGCGTTTACCATACTCCTCTCTTGCATTTACTCGTCACTTAAAGTGTTTCCGTTAACTTGATCAAATCGATTCATTTCAAATCAGTGGAATTTACATTGTGTATTCAAATCATTAGATGAAGAATTTCGATCTATGAATATATGCTTTGTATTTACATGTAAAGATATGATGAACAATAAAAGATAAAAAAATTAATTAAAAAATAAAAAAATATGTTATACTGTAGACTTTTAATGTTTTCGGAAAATTTAATCTAGATGTTTGCGTTTATGCGACCGAAGAAACGATTGCCATAGTTAATCAGAGAGATAGGTAGAGAGACGGACAGATCGACGGACCGCTTGCTTGAATTCCAAATGTAATACTGATAATATTGAAACAAATTGACAAGATTAACATATTAATTTTAATTAACTTTTATATTAATTTAATTAATAAATAATAATAATAAATTAATATTGAATATTAATTTTTATTAACTATATCTAATTTAATATACTAATTTATTTAATAAAATTTAATAATAATAAGAAATTAATATCATATATATTAATTAAATATAACTTAATATTATAAATTAATTGAATAATTAATTAAATTTTATTAAATAAATTATTATATTAATTTCTATCAATTAAATTTAATTCATAAAATTCATATTATATATTATATTATAAACTATAGTACTAGTTTTTATTAATTAAAATAATATACTAATTTAATTAATAAGATTTAATGATTAATTTAATTAATAAAAATGTATATACTAATTTTGTTAATTTGTTTAGAACACCCAGAATTAAACTACGGATACTTATAGAATATACATATTCTTGATCAACATTAAATTGGGAACCGATTTAAGCATGTCCGTCTATCGGTCTGTCCTTGTAATGTCTGTGATAAATATTCTCAGGCCCCAAAAATGAAGATATAGACTTCAAATTTGGCAGAGACGCTAGATGCGGTGCATCCCCACGCTTCAATGGTGGGTCGGTCTGCCTGTCTGTCTGTCTGTCTGTCTGTGTGTCTGTCCGCCTGTCTGTCTGCCTGTCTATGTGTCTGTCTGCCTGTCTATGTCTCTGCCTGCCTGTCTGTCTGCCTGCCTGTGGATCTGTCTGTCTGTGTGTCTGTCCGCCTGTCTGTCTGCTTGTCTATGTGTCTGTCTGCCCGTCTATGTCTCTGTCTGTGTGTCTGTCTGTCCGTCTGTCTGTCTGCCTGTCTGTCTGTAATGAAAATTTATTTCCATCCATTGATGATGGATAATAAAATCTTTCCTATATCGATAAATATTATACATTAATAATCTAAGACCTAATAGAGCCGTCGCTCTGAAATTTCATTATATCTAAAAACTAAGACTTATAAAATTGAGTTGCAAATCCTTTTTCTTTTAAGAATTATTTTAACCATTCAAGCCTGAGTAATCGTTTCGCACATCTTCCTTTAAGGGAAAAAGTAAAAAAATTTAATTGTGTTTAAGCCAAAAAAAGATCAACAAATCAGAGTATGATGTGATCTGATGTGTGTATCTAACAAACAAAGAAATTGTGGAACTTTTTCTTTAAAAATTCAGTAAACCATTGACAGTTCGTTCACCAGCTAAAGTATATTATACGTATAAAATTCATATGTGAACTACTTTATAAGTCGTTTATTACCAAAATGCTTTTTGGAATTTCAATTAGGCTTAATTCACTTTCACAAGCAATAAAACTACACCTGCACTACACTCTTTTATTAAATATGGAAAAAATGATAGTTGCTTTGTGTTTTTATATTGTTTTTTTTTTTTTATTTTACTGTTATATTTATCTATTTGCAAATTTTTATTATTATTGCAGGTGAAAACTTTTAAAAAAATATATTTTAATTTTTTTTACTTTTTTTTTTTTTTTTTGTTTGCATTCTTTGTGTAACCGTTTAACTTTATAAACAACAAATTTCTATTAATAACTGTTGACGTATGTGTGCATAAAGGAACATCATTGCTATGCTTGTAGGTATCTGTTGCTTTTTGTTGGCCATAGAAATATGTTTTGGAATTATTATGTAGTACAATAAAGCACGTATTGTTTGCATAGGCATAGACGTAAACGTGACAAATCAATTTTAGAAACTGGATTGATTTATTACGTTTCCCTAACTTACTTTGCCTGACTAAGATAAGGCATCTATTTGCATATAAATTTTGAGCGGTTGTTGAAGTGTTTTACATAAATATTTATACTACTGTTACTCTACACTACAGGATACATTAAGTTTGTGCAGACAAAAGTAGCACAACTAGAAGGAGTTAAGATAGATCCCTTCACCTTTTACTAAAACAATCGATACAGAATCATTTTATGAAGCGATTTAAGGATTTCTGTCCGCTTGGTCCTACTGATGTCTGTCTATGCATGTTTATTTATAATTTAAGGATCGCAAATTTCGTACATATTCGTACATTTCGTACATAGTAGATTGACGTACTTTCTCATAAGGTTGAGTTTCGAAACCACTTAAATCATTTCATTTATTCCTTCGTAATTATCAAAACGATTCAGTTGTGCATTAAGCGAATATAGTCATTGTCGCTTCAGAATTTTTGATATGGACATAATGTGTCAAATTTCTCATCGATATCGATATCCACTATAGATTCGGATTTTTAATAATTCATAATTAGAGAAATTTCTTTTCCTTTTTTTTCAGCATACCTGACCTCTATCTAAGCATATACTAAAGTTCTTTATTTAGCGAAACTTGAAATTTTTTCTAAGATGTTTTTAGATTTCTCAGTTATTGTTAACATCTCTAAAGTATTAATCTTCCAATCACAACTGTTTTTAAATCTCATTCCTAATCCTTGGTATTGTATAGATTTTTTGCGGCTCTTATTAAGCAATTTTTTCTAAAAGAAAAGTTAAAAACCTGAATTTAGGCACTCTTAACTAATAGCCACAAGTCTAGATGGGAAATGGATGGGAGTCGTCGCAAATACAAAGAAAATTCGTTCTTATATAATTCACAGGAAATATTTATCTGAAACTTGGAAACTATTACGAGGAACATCTGCGTTCAAAACCAGTAAGAAAATTATGTTCGGCTTTTGCCGAATCTTTTATATCCACCACCTTCAGTGTAAAAAAAAAAATTATCGAAAAAAAACTAAATTTCGTTACTCTATAATCCTGGTTGGGCGTGGTTCATTTTCATTTTTATATAATTTTTTTTTCTGTATTTTATGCAATTTATAAATTTAAAACAAAAATTCTAGAAATCAAAGGATTTCTCAATTTTGACCGATTCGGCCCATTTTCAGTACAAGCTTGCATGCAAGAAATTCCAATATTTTCGCCAAATTGGATCCAAACATCTTATTTTTTGCGAGCGGAAAAGTGGTTATCGCAGACATTACACGAATAAGCAGATAAATATACAGGCAAATGACGGATGAAGGGAGACGCTTAAGTGGACTCCGAATTTCCTACTGATCGAGAACATATACATTTCATGGGATCTCCGAAGCTTTCTTTGGATGCTACAAACATTTTCGTAAAAAAATTGAAAATCAATCTCACTATATTGGATGGGCGTGGTCGAAGTAGAACTAAAGCAATAAAAAGGGAAATTTTTATAGATCTATCTGCTATGGTTTGTGAGTAGTAAGAAAAAATTCCATTTTTTTCTGTTTGCTTTTGAAAGCAGGTTTGTTCTCGGTTCATGTTATACCGTGTCCTTTGACCGATTTCCCCCATTTCCAAGATCAACCATAGTACAAGAACTTTCAATGTTTTTGTTAAATTTTAAGCCGATGTCTTCATTTTCGTGCTCAAGAGAATATTTACCACAAACATTACACCGATAAGCAGAGATGGACAGAAGGACTCTCTGAAACTTCCTTCTGCGTGTCACAAATGAACTGACAAAATGCATCCAGCACCATAGTTTAGGGGTTGGATATAATTAGATACGACTAACATGCCCATATTTAATAACATATTTTTTTTTGTCATAGTACTCTTGTTATGATGGTATAGTATGGTAATCAATTCGCTCCAAGACAAGCGCGTGCCATATTAAAGCCGTAAATTTTCGAAAAAAAAAAAATATCCGTTAAATTAATGCATTTTTTCTCTACATATATACTTAATTTGTACGCATATATATAACACATTTTATTAATAATTTATATGATCACATATGCACGTAAACATATTGTTCTCATTTTATTATATGTGAATTTTAAATATATTTTTATATACAACTGCCCGATCGTATATATGTATATATATATACGTTTTTTTTTTTGGCAAATTTCAAAATTAGTTCACTGCCATTGCGTTTTTCAATTCGTTTCTTTTTCTTTTTAATTTTTTTCTTTTTTTTTTTTTGCTTCTTAATTCGTTTCGTACAATTTCTTTAAATTAGAATAGAAACATGAATCACTTCAAAGAACGTTTGTATCAACCATTTTCTACGCGTTAAAAATTTTCGTAAGTTTCGTATTCTTTTTTTTCGTGTCTGATTATATATTCGATTTTCAAAAAAAAAAGCGTTAATCATCTGCAGTTGCAAATTATCGACATATGCATTCGACATCCTAGAGATACGAAAACAATGAAGGCCTTGGAGAAAAAATTTTCAAAATTCATTCTTAAATTTCAAAACATTTCAAATTTTAAAATTTTAATATTTCATTTATATATATATATATATATATAGTTTAGGGGAATCATTTTTCACATACCTTTGATTATGATGTGAAATTCGAAGCGAAAATTTTTAAACATTTTTGTCTATTCGAATTTTAGCTTTCTATTCTTGATACAAAAGCTCAATCTTAGTACAAATATTCGATCTAAAACTCTATATAAATTTACTTACTGACACCATATGCCAAATTATTGTGCAAATATGTTGCTTAGGCCTGCCTACAATGATATAAAATTCGAGTTTAAAGCTTATCCAAAATTTACTCTAAAATTTGTTAGTTTTTGCGCTCGCCACTAAAGCATGAGAATTTTCGTTCATCACAGCCAGACCCATTCCTTACCGGCATAAGTTTCTGAGTCGTACTTTGCGTCATGTTTATCTAACTTCTGTGGTAAGAACGGAGACGCATTCTAACGATGGCTTCGTTTGGTTCGGGCAAATCATAATGCGCTATAGCCGAATCCGCTAAATTCGACAGCATGGATATTCAGCTTTATTGTCGACGTTAATAGTCGACCTACTGTACATTATTATTATTTCCCCGTTGAATATCATAACGCATCCATTGTTTTCCACTCGTCAGAATTGAATGACGCTATCTTTCGAATTAAACAGGTAAAGTGAAGCCTACCACGTTTGCCTTCTTTTTTTTGGCGTAGAACTCAACTGTTTAAAGAAAGTTCCAAGAAACTACGATGTATACGCTTAAAATGAGTAACTTAGACTTTTACGCGAAGCTTAAGAATAATACTTTCACATCGAGAAGTTACAGTTTGATAGATGCTTGTAGAAAAAGCAGCGCCATCGCTTAGAAAAGCGAGGAAGAATTTTTTCTACATAAGATAATATTAATAAGCAAGTGGAGATCTATTGCGAGAATAAAGAATTGCAATTCGAAATAAGACAACCAAGGTATTTATAAGAAAATAAATCTATTTTACTAATTTTAAAATTCGCGAGTGCATCTTTATATTACTAGAGGTCATATTCCAAATCTCCAACGTAATTAATGCAATTATATTATATACTTACTGAATGGAGGATCCGTAACGGAATCTAAAAGATCTATTATACCCTAATAAGTCTTATTAAAACAAATATTTATAGAAGAGTTTCTTAAATTCCACTTTTTTCTTTTCTAAAATTAAGTATCAATAATTTTTAAATATTAGAATCATGAAAAAGTGAGTGCTGTGAACGAAGATCTTCCTAATTTGTAAAGATGAACTGACAGTGAAAACTATGCCCAAATCATATTTCAGTATTGCAGTTCAATTATTCCAAGAAAAGAAAAATAAAAACTGAACAGCAAATATGTTGCAACCTGTATGGATAAATTTGATACCCTTATATTACCCCAAAGAAAAAATTCGTGGCGTTTTCCCTGATATATGGTTTTTGAATCACGTCACTCTCGTTAACCTTTAAATGCATACTGCTATCAATTGCCTACATACCGGTTTTACTAATTTTATCCAAAAACCAGGGTATAGGCGGGTCCGAAAGCGGGTTGATAACCGAAGGCAATAAATCACGTGTAAAAAAAGCAGTTTGGCACTATTAATGGACAAATTATATTTTCTTTTTTTTGAGATTTGAATACGGTGGTCAATAAAGTTCAGTATATTACTTGGAGGCATATTTTCGATTTTCGAGTTTCCCATAAACGCGATTGATTTATGTGATTGAAAAAGATTGATTTCTTATCTTTTAGTTGCCAATGTTTGATGTTGCATTTGAATATTTTATTGGATATATGCCAGATTTTTGGGAACTACTGTAAGTCTACACAAGACGGATGTTTTTATTTATTTTTTACGTAATCTATGGCTACACTCCTATCAAAAACAATTATTTACAATTCAAAATAAAAAATCATGCAATTAAGGGTTAATTAACATAAGCCTATCGAGCGATAACTATAGTGCAAGTGGAAGGGGATATTTGTTAATTAAAACGAAAATAATTACGTTTTAAAAGCTCGAAAAAATTTACTTCATTTGCAATATCATGTCGATCAAAACGACAAGGGTCCGCAGACTTAAGAAAGAATTTGTAAATATTTATGGTAAAAATAATTTATCAAAATTAGCAGCAAAGAAATATTTTTGCTTACTTTCCCATTGGGTATTACGATGTTAAAAATCTTTTTCGACCTGGTCGACCAATGTTCGATATAATCGACAATGTACTCTAAAACATTGAGAAGGACCATCAAATTTAACTTTATGATATCACCGTGAAACTAAATATTGATCGAAAGAAGGTGAACCATTTTCATAAGGCTGAACGTAAAAACAAACCAATTATTTGGATTTCACGTAAATTAGAGATGAACAACTTAATGGACGAAATTTTGATCTATTACTTGTTGTTGAATTTAAAGCTATTTTTGAAGAGATTAACAATACAGCATAAAAGGCTACTCAGAGACGCATCAATGAGTGGGCCACCTAATAAATTGGATTGATTCTACGTAATAAGCTTTGTATTTGATGGGATTGAAAAAGAATCGTGCATCAAGAGCAGGTCCCACATGGTCAATTCGATAAGTTAGAATTGATGCCACGTAAGAAGCTTTCTGTTTAATAAGATTGAAAATAAATCGTGCGTAAAGAGCTGGTCCCACTTCGCCAGACGATTGATTCTACTCTACTGTCGATAGCCAACGCAAATAATTTGATCTAAATTTCTGCATTTTACAATAATGACGTAAAGAGAAGAAATTAAATTGGAACCACACTTCACAAAAGTTTCTTCTCCATTAATATACGCAAGTTCTCAGGTGAAATGGGGATTTTGTTCACATAACCCTTTGTTAAAGCTTTTATGCATTTGCCTAAATGAAGATCGAAAGTTTTTAATATGCCCATACCTAAGTATCTAACTCAGTAGAAGTTGTATACTTTTTCAGCAAAGCTACACCATTGCATAGGGGATCATTTTTACCTTGGCTATTAGGTAGAAGAAACGAAAAAAGGGGCAAAACTATTTGTAGTGATGTAGTTTTGTTTATTTTCGAAACAGACTTGATCGCACTATTTTAAAAAAAATTTTATTTTCTACGATTTATCAGAAAACACTTTTTCGTTCCCTTTTTCCTAACTAACTCACTCACTCACTCACTCTCTCTCTCTCTTTCTCTCCCTTTCCTTCTTTCTCTTTCTATCCCTATCTTTCTTTCCTTCTTTCTCTCTACCGCTATCTCTCTATTTCTCTCCCTCTCACTCTCTCTCTCTCTCTCTCACTCTCCCTCTCTCACTCTCTCTCTCTCTCTCTCTCTCACTCTCTCTCTCTATCTTTCACTCTCCCTCTCTCCTTCTCCCTCTCTCTCTCACTCAATCACTTTTCCTATCTTGTGCTTCCTTTTCTCTTCATCTTACTATACATCTTCCCTGAAGAAAAGTGCAACTTTTAAAGAGACAGATGGACAGACAAGTCAAATCAAACTGATCTCAAATTTCTTGCTTATAAATGATATATGCAAACTATTTTTTTATCCGCTTCAAATCGATGGGTTTGGCAAGAAAGGCATCCCGGTAGAGATTAGCAAACTAATGAATTGCAAATCAATGTTTATACTCAACATAAATTTCTATAAAATTCAACCCAGACAATATGTGGTTCTAATAAGATTTATATTAACTGTTATAACAAAGGTTAAGTACCTTGGTTATGCAAACTGCTGTAGAAAAGTTTAATCATATATATATATATATATATATATAGTATATAGTACATGTATAGGTTATGCACATATAAGTATTATGCATACATAGATGCTTATGATTTAATGTAAATGTTTAATAAGCCATATCAATTACTATTCGATTGGTTGCGACTTTAAATTGTATTTGTATGTCTGCTTATACATGTATAAAAAGTTATAAAAGTATATGTGCAATGTATCGTTGCGTTTATGTTATGTCTGTCGTCTGTCGATCTATCTCCACATATGTTGTTGACTTTTTACTTTAATGTACATAATACGCACTATGGTTTATGCCAGTTTGCGTTTTCAGACCTAACGCATACATTTGTATTTATATATATGTATATACATATATATATATGTGTACTTATGTGTGCACTGTTATGTGTGTAGTGTTGTGGGGTTGTGGGTACATTATGTGGCATGTATGTGTATGATTGGCATTACAAACACGTTTCTTTTTTAGTTCGAACATCAACCAACTAACGGCACCACACTGTACTTATTATTATTATTGTTTTTATTTTTTCATCTTTTTTTTTTCTTCTCTTGTTTTTTTTTTTTTTTTTTTTTTTTATTATTCATTTGCAAAGCATAGAGAGGTTCCCATTTATGCTGTTTGTGTGTTCACACAGGGAAGGAAGAAGAAATGTGCAAAATTGTTTCAATTTTCCTCAAGAAAGTTCAACTACACACAATTTTTATACTTTTAATATATCGGGTACAAACGCACGCACACATATACAAATGCATATTTTGTTTATTTTTCTTTTCTTTTTTTTTCCTATTTGAAATAATGTTGTAATTTACATACTTTTCGTTTTTCGAATTATATGCAATAATTTGATTATTGTTGTTGCTTTTGTTGTTCTTTTTTGTTTTCTTTTTTTTTTTATGTCACACTTTCAAAAGAAACCAACAATTTCGTTTATATTAGATGCATAGAATAAAAAGTAAAAAAAAACAAATTAGCTTTCGTTATGAATTTTCAGTTATTATTAATGTTTTTTTTTTTTTATTTAGTAAGAAAGAATATCGTTTCGTTTTTGGTGGTGTGCAATATAAACGTATATTTTAATATGAAGAAAGATCTTCGCGAACACTTTACACTTCAAAAGTCAAATTCATACTGATGCTCACCAGTCTAGTTAGTTAAGTTTGCTTTTCATATATACAAATACACCAATCACTTCCTCCGCAAAACAATACTAAATACTCTTTTTGCAGTCATCTTCTCTATGTATTAGTGAGTGAGTGATTAGAGGAGCACAAAATATCTAATATTGTAATCTTGTGTAGTTATAATATTATATCTATCTGCTTGATGATGATTCTAAACGTTTGTGTGCTTTTGTATGCATGTGTTCGCTTGCAAAATAATTGCTCTGTATTAGATGGAGAGTACTCTTAAATGTGCCTGTAAGCTTTATTTAGAGAGAGCTTTTTCGTTACGAATTCATTCTATTCGATCATATTTATGCATGTTGTTGTTGTTGTTGTTGTTTTTTTTTTTTTTTTTTGTTTTCAGGAAAATGATTTGTTTCCAATGTGTGATCATATAAAAAAATGTAAATTTTTATGTAGGTGGCTATGAGGTAAGGTATTAATAATTGAATTACCTAGAATTTACAATCGGTTTAACAACCTGTAAGTATATATATGTAACATGTTTTTGTAGTCTAAACAACTTTAAACCTTTGATAAATCAAACAAAAACAAGTCAAGATATTATAGTTCTATTAAGCCGATTATTCAATACTCTACAGCACTATATTTAATACAAGTTTTCATTTACCTTCTTGATATGATACATTATGGGAATGAATTTGAAAAATAGACCTTTGTGGCCCAAAATTTGTTACAGAAAATTGATGTGTCGAATCAAATTATTTTGCACCAATTTTCATTATAAAATTTAAAAGGTGAGCCTTTTTGCAATATCAAAGCTTACTTTTCGTAAGAAGTTTTTAACGGGAAGGGATGCTAAAAATTAAATCCATCTGAATCAAATTTTGCACATCGAATACTTATAATAAATATGTAATAGTAGTGATTTTTATTTATTTATTTCATATATAGGTACATAAATTTAGAGGATATGATTGAAGGCATCGACTAGCTTTAGACCATATGTGACTTTGTCAACATCTGGGGTTTGAAGCCTATTGCTTGGAAATAGTGATTTTTATCGAGAAATTTTGAAAATTCCAAATTTTTTTCGTATCATGACATTTTTTAAATAAGATATTACGAAGGGAGTGACGATCAAAATGGTCTAAGCTAATCCATTTTCAATACCGTTCGTACTTCGTAGGTGTTAGCACATTAAATTTCATCAAAACATATCAAAAATTGAAAACTATAAATTGAAAACATATTTAAATAGACGTATATCAGGCTAACAAGCTTAAATAACAAATAAGAACATACTTCTGGACCCATTAACATATTAAAAGTTATTTCTGTCTAAGATCGGTCTGAGTGAAGTAGAATATAAAATATAAATATATTTCATTCATTCTTTTCATCTTGAAATCCTTACCGTATAAAAAGTTCAATGTTCTTTAAAGGTCCTAGATAAAAAAAGGAAACCTAAAAACTAGTATTGCTTGCAAACAATGGTGAAAAAGGTAAAATAGCCTATAAAAGATCTAAATTTAAAGTATGTAGTATGATATTAATCAATATTTTACAACATTTAATAAATAATATTTCTCTAAAATTTAATGCATCATTTCCCTAATTTAAACCGACTTATATTGTTATTGACTTGGTCCAAGGGAGTATATTCACATCGTATATAGAATTTTTAGTACCTACGCATATTAAGTTTATGAGGATATAAATAGCATCCAGAATATAAGATTAAGCTCATCTTTTATTATATATCAATCGATTCAGAATTTCCGAAACGAGCTGATCTATCTGATCTTTGTACATATCCAGGTCAAAATGTTCTAGAAATTTTGATGACGTTTGATTAACTTAAATGATAATGGATTGGATCGGAATATTTTTATGATTGCTTTCCATATAACTTGCTATTTTAAAGAAGCTATTAAATGAAATAACTTTAGTTTTTCTACTACTTCTCGATAAAAATTAATGAAGAATAATATTTTTCTATAATACATTGAAATGAATGTGAAAATTTCCAAGAGACCAATTTTGCAACTCCTTTCTTCATACTTTCATATCGTGATGGTGAAAATTGGAGGCTAATTCGATATAAATATACGCTTAATTTGGATGCGTATCTCTGTACACATAAGGTCTCCCATAAAAAAAACAAGTGTATAATTTGCGAAAAAGTCCAAATTTTTGTGAATTTATGATGAAAATAAATGAAGAGAACTTTATTAGATGAAATGTACATCAGTACGATATTTATTGATCGGCCAATTACAGGTTATTTTAAAACAACAGTTTCGTAAAACTAGGGTATGTACAAATTATTGGACGAAATGGACTGTTTGAGCCAGAAACAGTTTTGTACCTCTTTTCTTTTAAACTGAGTTCGATTTACGCTTCTAATTATCGTGTAACTTTAAATCCGTTACAACCAACCAAATCCTAAATTAAAAATTATGTTTGAATTAGCTCTATGATGAGAATCGTAAACTGATCCATGAGGTGCTACTTTAATAAAAAAAAAAGTGAAAAACTTTTTGAGTTATTTTAAGTTACAAACTTGGAAATATTGATGACTTTTTTCCTTCATTCATCGCATTAGAAGTTTCCATACAAACAGTAATCATAATCTCTACTAGTAAAAGAAGTTTTCAAAAGAACAAGAGTACGAGGAGCCTTATCCTTAAAAGGTAGTATTGGCTTTTCTTAAAGAAATGCTTTTGATAGCTACCATTAAAAGAGAAGAAAAAAACTATAATGAAGTTCACTTCATTTTTCATTGCTGGTAATAGAATACGAACATATTACACATCTTGCTCGCCTTCAAAAAAAATTTCAAATACTCTCCAACTGATCTCGGGTGTTTATAATTATGTTGTGGGAAGATGAGATGATTTTATTGCAAACATTTATATTAAATTTCAACTTATCATTAAAATTCTTTTCAACAGTCGCTGGTATATTAATTTCTGTTTACTTTAATTTCGATTTTTTAGAAATTTTAAAACTCAACAGAGCTTAGACACTGAAAAAATGTTTATAACAATTTATTGCAAATGCAAAACGTTTTACAGTAGAACGAAGCTTTCGAACATAACATTTTAAATTTTAGAAAATAAAAACCAGAAATGATTATTCATTTTTTTTTCTCATTTCATTAGATTTATTTTATTCACTTGCATGCTCTTTTAAACGTCTGAAAATTAAACGTAGTTAGTGTGCGTTCTATTAAAGGATCGAATACAGACACAAAGTCATAAGCTGAGCTCTGATATACATAAGAAGTTAAGATGTAATGATATCAACTAAATCAAGTTAATTAAATTCAAATTGAAATAAAACAAGAGACTATTAAAAAAAAAAGAAGAAACACTAACTTGAAAATTATTTCGGTTTACTTGATAAATGTATTAAAAACTAGCACCCCCTGATATCTTCAATTACATACATACATACACGTTGTGTGGTATATTTCTAACTAATCTAATCTTTAGCTGGCACTTCAATTACGCGGGGTTTATCAATAATGCGGGCAGTTTTGTTGCCCTTTTCAACAATTCCAATAATCCAGGCTTGATAGCCTTCCTGCTTTTCGATATCTTTACAATATGCAGCGGCCTGTTCGCGAGGTAGACATATTAATAAGCCTCCTGATGTTTCAGCTGAGTGTCCTTGTAAGAGCTGGAACATATTGCCACAAGCTTTGGCCACAGCAGCCATTTTGGCAATGACAGGAAGATTGTGAATAACGAAGGACACATCTTTCTTCTGATGCGAGGCAAGCGTTTGCGCATGACCTAACAATCCAAAACCAGTGATATCGGTGGCCCCATGAGCGTTATATTTATGCATTAAACGGGCGGCGGTGCGATTAAGACGAGCCATGGAATTCATAGCTCTGTGGTAGGCTTTTCGAACATCCTCCTCTGACACAACCAATTTTATACGATTCCAACGTTCGGGCTGATCCAACCATTGATGAGCGTTAACGGCCACTTGTGTACCTAAAGGTTTAGTTAGCACTAACACATCACCCACTACCGCATTGTCCGGCACTATGTATTCGTTAGGCTGGCAAATAGTTGATGCCACTCCGCCAATAGTACACCAAGGATTTACGACACTTTGGCCACCAGTCACTGTGGTACCAGCTTCCAGGGCTGAATCTTTAAAACCACGCATTATTAGAGGTACGACCACATCACGTTCTTTCTCTGTCATTTTTGTACTAACAGCTAATAACATTAACATGTTGTCGCAGTCCGTTACACCCATCGCGTACAGGTCACTGAGTACATTTGCACAAGCAATCTTACCCATCATATACGGATCATCGACAATGGGGTAGAAGAAATCAGTAGTTTGCACCAAACATAAGCCCCCATGACGTAAAGGTATGACAGAACAATCTAGACCAATACCAATGCGTGGTATAGCCATATTCATAAATTGAGTGTCTTGATCTTGCAGCGAATAATCTTGTTGAAGAGCAGCTACCAATTTTCCTAATACTTCTTGAGGAACTTTGCATCCGCGGCCTTTTAAATCAGCAAAACGTGTTAGACGGAATGTTGATTCTAAGTCATGGGCTGTGGGGTCAAACGGGCGCCTCAATTCTGCACCATTACCTCCTTGCAACTCCAAATGTGCAGCATTCAATGCATCTACCTGATAGCTCATAATGTAATATTTTCTTTGTAAACTTTCTTTTACTTTAAAAGTACACTTCTTTTGACACTTCTTTCTTGTACGACAAGAATATGTTTGTATTTTATGGAAAAAAAAAACAATTGGCGGTTATTTCCTTGCAATCGAACTTTTTGGTACAAAAATCAAATCTATAATGGCGGCCTGTACATTTGTCCGTAGTGAAGCAAATAAAATCGCGTTCTCCCTTTATACAAACTCATTCACACAATTTCGTACATGTATACGAAAATTTCGTCATGTATTATAATAGTGTTTGAAATAGCAAAGCTGATTGGTGCATTTATCAATGGCGGCACAAAACGGGAGCAAAGAATATTTCTCCCGCTTGTTTTTCACACAGCACATACTCTAATGACTATACTCACATGTAAAAAAACCAGAGCTGCATTTGATTACAGGGAAAATTAATCATAATTGTTGAATAAGTAAGTTAAGTAACAAAATGTGTAATATTAAATAAAAAAATATTATAAACAGAAACGTTATTCTACGTGTCTGAAGTGTTTCATTTTCGTAAAAGTAATTGAATTTCTATAAAACATTTATAGAAAATTTAATATAGTAAAGAAAACTTAAGAAATATTTGAGAAATTTTAGTAGATCCTTTTTTTTGAACCTTATCAAATTCTTTTGCATACATAAAGGTCAAGATTTCATTACACCGAAACATGAAATTCGTCTTAGGAACGGAACGAATCATTCTAAGTTATTGAAATATTTTCATAAAGAAATTAGTAAAATCAATAATTTTCGCAGTCATTCAAATAATAATAATAAAAGAAGCAGCGTTAAATCTTTAGATTCTAGAAATATCTGTAACCCAATTTGGAAGCCGTTTCAAGTGTTGTTTGCATATAAAAAATTTCTTAACATCGATTTATTTGAATATGCTTTATATAAAAACACTCAACTAGCAACATTGGCAGTTTAATCCTGACACTTTCAAACTATATAAAAAGTATTCATAGGAATTTCGGAAGTTGAAGCTTTCTGCAATTGGGAGCACAGTTAATTTTTTTAGACATTTTTAAATTTATTGTTTGTATTTCATTGTTTGGAGCTCATATAAGCAAGTTTACGTTAAGTAGCAATCTACAATAAATAGTAACAATTTATTCACTAACTCGCTGCAATGAATAACAGCTTCGCTTAATAATTTTTTTATTCCATATTGAAAACTGCAAATCAAGCAGTATTAAAAATAAGCAAAATAAATCTACGATCATTAAAAACAAAAGAACAAATTACTTCAAATATCAGAAGTTCATCAAATCAATTGAAAATAGAGAACTTTTCTGACCGATGGGTCTAAGCATATAGAGCAAATTCAAAAAACCAAAATCCAAATTTCCTCAACATGTTCTTTACTAAATCTTACCTACTGATAGAAGCTTTGATATGATGACTTTCAAGTGTCCTTTAAGATTTTTGAACACATAATGGAGTAATCGTTTTACATACGATATGCCACATTTGTTTTTGTAGAATTCCGTCAATGTGATGAAAAGATTATGGAAATTTAAAATTTACTTCACAAGTTTTATTGTTTCTTTACATAAAAATTTCTCACTTAACACACTTCCCGGTTCAATTTTACATTTTATGCGCTGCAAATTTCGTATTTATTTTAAGTAACTTACGACTTGCCTTGGCCGCTTCTAGTTCGAAGACCATTTTTTCATTCGTATTTTATATGTTAATAGCAACATATCTATAAATGTTTTCCAATTCTTGTTTGCTGGATGCAGTGGAATATTAAATGGATTGTCGATGAGGAGCTTGCTGGAGCACTTAATATTAGCTGGAAGCCTGCTGAAATAGTTGGTTATTAAGCCATGAAAACGTTGTTCGTTTTCTGCCAAGTTAGCTGTATCGGTAAGTAATTGCAGTTGTCGTTTTTAATGAAACCATTTGAAAGCGGCCCTTAGGAAATCTTCATCACTCATATTCGTATAGCACCATTCACGACTTGAAAGATCATTGAAATAATTGTCTGATATTGGTTTGGGGAAAGAAGGCTAGTTAAATTAGTTCGATATTGTTTCAACGATAACTCATTTGGCCGTCAGCACATTGGTTAACTCATATGTATTGATCTCTATGATCTCACTTTTAACATCTGTCACTTATACCTCGATATTCTAAGCGGCTTCTAGTTAATAATTTAAAAAATAAGCATTTTATAAAATCTTTGTATTATATTAATCGACTCACCATTCATGTTAAGCCCTTACTAAACAATAAATTTCTGCCCTTACGCTGTAACGACATTTCGCTAGCGCTTTAGCTAAATATAAAACAAAAAATATATAAAAGTTAATTAAAAATTATTTTCAATCAGAAATTTAGTATATTGTGGAAATCATACTTTTTATTCTGTCAAATATTGGCGTCGACGATCCGTGTCGAATGGATTGCTTTCCAAATACCAATAATTCGCTCCATTCCTACAAAAAAAAATGAGAGATTAGAGTCATATGCTTTAAAAAAAATAAGAAATCTGATTCTGATTTTACACGCACGAATTGAAGCAATGAAGTAATATAAATTTTTCATTCTGAAAATCTACGAAATGGAACTTTCGCAAGAAAAAAGGCGTCTGTCCGTCAAATGCTTTTGAATATGTGTTTTCTATTCTTAGCGGTTTAGGTGTCAATTAAGAATTTCCTAATTTGCTTTACTTTTCGTTCTTTGGTCAATATCTTCCTTTTTTAAATAATTTTCTTTTGCGTGAAGATTTGCACTTTTTTACATGAATACATACAAAGAAATCCTAAGAATGGCGATTTCTTAAAGTATTGTTAAGTGAATAAAGCAGCTGCTATTAGTTTCGCAACACTAAGCTTTTTTATGTGAACATGTATTTTAAGGTGATAAATTGATAAAAAACATGGTTGTATGGAAAGTCTGCATTTGCGAAATTGTTAAGAATTAATAAATTATTAAATAATATAATGTGCGATATTGAAACCATATACAAGGCTACAAACTGAAGAGAGACTGTGTAATTTTTTATTAACTTTAGGCGTTTTGCGGTACGAGAATTAAGAATAAATTTTTTGTCATTATGTATCAATCTCGTCATAGCTCTCGCTAGTTTCATTTATTTCGTAAAATAAATGAGGCAATGCCTTTCGTCTGTTTTGTATAAGTAAAGTACGTTATAGAAAACAAAAACACACAAATGGTCAAAATTAAAGAAAAATTCTGTGAAATCTTAAAATTAAAAAAAAGACTGCAAGTATAAATCTTACCTCCACCTTTCATTTAATAAGCAAGTAACGCTTTTTCACAAAATTTGACTGCTCTCTAATTAATTAATTAATTAACTGCTCAAAAAGATTATTAAAGGCAAAATAAATAAACTAAAATAGAAAAAAATAAGAAAATTTTTATGACTTATAACATTTGTGTTACTGATATGACCAAGAATGAAAACGTCTTTTGTATACGCAAAGTGAAAGCGAAACTGTTAACCAAACGTTTTATCATTTACATAAAATCCTATACCCTCTTTAAAGCATAAAAAATGCTAATCCAGTAAAGATCAAGAATGAAGAGTAAATAAAAATTCCCCACGAATAAAATATTAATGAAGTTCTTAGAGAAATTTATTGCTCCGCTGGTCCGAAACTTATTATTCCTACGTTGTTTTCTTATGCTAAGACTTTCGTATAATAGTGCGTAAAGTACTGTATTGTGGCAAGTGGGCATCAAGGATTGGCTCATTTCCCACACCAACTTATATGCTGATATCTTAATTTTTGCAACGTGGAGAATGTTTATTACATGACCCGTATAAAAAAATTGTGTTACTTTTCTATTTCATCTCAGTTTATTTAGTATCTTTAACTTCGCTTGTAGGTTTCTTTAAAGGATCGTAATCTTTGAGCATTTGTTTTTATGTTTACGAGAAAGGCAAGATAAAACAAGTTAATGCTATATATATATATAACAGTATATATATATACAAATTGCTGCTATATATATTAGTTTGGGGAAAAAGAAATCCATTATTTTCCAATTCGAAATGTTAAATAAAGTCCTGAAGTTCATATAAGATTGGATGGATTTCTTTTTCCCCAAGCTAATATATAGCATCAATATGTTCTATATTTATATACGAAACACTCATATATAGAATTTTTATTCTTTTTTTTTTGGCTGCTACTAACAACATAACTCTGGATGATTCCATGTATAGTTAGACGTATTCTTTTGCCAATAACGAAGTGGAGTGGCGACAATTGTTGAACATACGATCTTATGAATTGGAGCAACTGGGAATCAGGAAATGGTGTTAGAAGCTGCTGAAAATCTAAGAAATATTGTAAGTTTTAATTATTCAACATTTTCTTTTTTAAATCCCACACTTGTTTCTCTTATAGTTTTAATTCAACATTATAATCTGGATAAGGAGAATTTGGAATTTATGGCTCTAGATGTAGCTACCGCTGGACGCAGTTTACGTAGTCAATTAGCTAGCCAATGTGGAGCTATTGTCATTGAAACTCAAATACTAAGCCGAACCATAGTGACCATCAAACCATTAATTAGTTGGTTGGATCGTTCCCCATTCCAAAGACAGTTTTAGTTTACTGAAACTTGGCGAAAGATGTTACATGTAGGTTTGAAAATGGCTACCACAACCCAGTGAGAATGCTTTGTTGAAAATCCAATTGAAAAAATTCGAGGCACCGCCAAAACCCTAGAACTTCTAGCTAATTATATTATGATTTCAAAGTTTGAGTGAGGGGAGTAGGGGGTTAAACACTATGAGGCCGGCTTATATTCCAACAAATTTAAACATATGTAAAGCAATGTCATTGTTCTAATTCATCCCCCAGTCATGTGTTATAAGTGCGGCTTCATTGTATTTTGACTCTAACGGCTTATTCCCCTAATACATATCATTAATTTCAAAAAATTCTAGGTCACCATTGATACCATTGTATGATATTTCCATAACCTCTACTGCAAGTTACTATAGAGTTGTGATTTGCGCTCATTCTGTCAGCTCAGCATTATAGAATTAAAATCCGGGCAATCGTAATCGGCGAAATTTTACGCTGTATGGCAAATATAAACTTCTTATTGTAGACGAATATAAACCTAATAGTCAGAATTAAATCTAAAAGGTTATCACCTTATAGTTTTAAAAAAATTTAAACAAACTGAAACATATTAAGTTTACCGATATTTGTTTATTAAATTTATTAAATATTTTTAATTGTGTAATACTTTTTTTTTGTATTTCTATAAATACTTATCTAAATCTGAATCTTTCATATGTCATTATTATTTTAGATGAATTTAAAGAAAAATATAATTATTACATCTTTTTTTTTTTTTTTACTTATTTAGAAAAAGTACATATATATGGGGCAATGTGGGTTAGAATAATAAATTAAATACAATCTTATGATCAAGAAACGAAAACTTAAATATCACAATCTATATGTAAAGTTCATTAAATAGAGCGAACAGAAATTACCTCCGATTGCAGACACACATTAAATTAAATCTTTACGTGGAATGGTGAATTCTTAACGTATTCATATAAAGTTATATCCTGTCACAATAGCCACAGTGTATGCCTTTCTTAGCTGGCTCATCTGGCATAAATATTTTATACTTTTGAAAGTATGTTTCATCTACTTTAG
>KK351037.1:1604434-1616401 GCA_000671755.1 Glossina brevipalpis | reverse complement strand
TATTTAATTTATTATTCTAACCCACATTGCCCATATTGTATGTACTTTTTCTAAATAAGTAAAAAAAAAAATTAATTTTATATACGCCGTGTCTTTATTCATATATATATAGATGTGTATAAATAAACATATATACAAACGTATATGTGGATATACGTATATATATACACGCGTGTAGGGGATATTATGATTGAATAACAAATCTATGCATGTATACATTTCTGTTGAGCATGAACCATAAGTTTTAATTGTACAAAATAAATAAAAATTTAGCAAAATTCATTTGCATGGCCCTGAGATTGTATCTGCCTATGTTGCTGGACAAGACTTAAGCATGTGAATAAAAACAAATTATTAATAATGCTTTTGCTTACACCTAGATTGCAGCTTATAAGAACCACTTTTATCGTTTGCGATTAGTAAACACACTCACACACATTCAAGATGCTTGGCTATCGTTACGACATTGTGAGAGTTAACAGTATTCTTGCATGTGATTGATACGATATGAAAAACGGTGAAAAAGAGAGAGACAACAGACCACACACACACTATACTACACGAGGATCAAATTATCATAAATTTTAAATTCAAATGTTTTTTATTATTTAAGAATTATTGAGATCTCTCTAAACCACTTGTAATTGTAGATATTGATCTTCGCATTGCGTTTTGGAGGCATTGTCGTATCTAACGAACTTATTCATCTGGAATGTTTCATCATCGTGATAACTACCTTGGCTATATTGATCTTTTTTAATGGTATTAATCAATATTAGAGGCGATACTTTAATCAGGCCCAATTTGGTAGGAAATACATTCATGTCGCTGTTGGGTTGATCCTATAAAGCCCAAACAGAATACTCCGAACCGGTATAAGAGTAATTGAAATCCAATACTGTTGGTAACTTCACTACTAAATCCATTAAGCGATCACGGTATTAGTGATTCTGCACTGGAATGTAAAAGTTTCTCCAATTTTAATAATATTTAAAGCTTCTATAATTTCTCTCGTATTTAAAAGGCTGTTAGGAAAAAAAAACAAATACTTTCGAACGCTTTATTGGTAAAACCATAACCGCTCTCTTACCAATCTTTTGTAGAGGACTTGTCTAAAAGCGATCATTTTCGCCTAAGTTCGAACGCCACACTATATCCAGTTTATTATTACGTTGCAAACAAATGCATTTTGCCGGCTCGCGGAGAGTTAAAAAATAAAGAAGTTCTTCAGCCCCGTTTACAAATAAACTTTAGTCGTTTTGTATCGGAATTTTTAATTTTTTCTCTATTTTTATTCATTTTACAGTGTTAATAGTCAATGCGTTTTAACGTAGGTCTGCTATTGTATGTAGTGCCGACCCTGATTTAATAAAATAAAATAATTTTTTAAACACCTATTTTATTCTCAATGTATAGAAACAAACGGAATAAATAATTTCTCCCAAATTCTTTTTTTCAATTCAATAACATTTTCATTCATGATTCTAAATTTTTGATCTAACGCAGGTCTGCTATTGCATGTACACTATATAATTTTTTGCAAAATTGTTCTAGACCATTGCCGACCCTGATTTAATAAAAAAAAAATCATTTTTTAAACACGTATTTTATTCTCAATATATAGAAACAAACACAATAAATAATTCCACAAAATTTGTTTTTCAATTCAATAATATTTTCATTCTTGATTTTTAACTTTTGAATTTTTAATTTTTGATCTACTGCATGTATTTCATTCTTAACAGATAGAAGTTGCTGATACACCCGTCTTCCTTTTAATAAAAACAATTGCGCTAACCTCATTTTTAAATAAAATGCGTTCACAGACAGTCGTCGACATGAGTGGTAAGTAAAAATTTTGACATTTGAAGATTTATATTTACTATTATTATTAAAATTTCTTTTCAGAACAATTAGAAAACTTGGATACAAGTTGTATTATCCTCTAATTAAATTTTTGAACACTTTTTCATTATTATATTTCTATTTATTTTCAGAAGAAAATAATGTAACAAGTAACGTGGCCACGGAAGAACAAGCTGCGCCTCAGTATTATCAGCATGCCGGCATGGCATACCGTAAGTAATTTTTTTTCAATATTTTTCAAGTTTTAAAGGTTTTCTTTTTATTTTCAGACTACTCAATGATTAATTATATGGCGCCATCTGCATCGTATATGGTGCCACCTAGATTATATATGGCACCATCTGGATCATATATGATGGCACCTCCTGCATCATATATGGCGCTACCTGAATCATATATGGCGCCATATATGGCGTCACCTGCACCATATATGGCGCTAGGTGGATCATATATGACGCCACCTAGATCATACATTGCGCCACCTGGATCATACATGCCGGCACTTGTATTACGTATGGCGCCATCTGGATCGTCTACGGCGCAACCCGAATCGTCTACGGCGCAACCTGAATCGTCTACGGTGCAACCCGAATCGTCTACGGTGCAAACCGAATCGTCTACGGCGCAACCTGAATCGTCCTTGGCTGTATCGTCTATGTCGCCAACGGAATCGCGTCACATCGCCTTCTCTCACGTTACAATCGCGGCCGCGGGAGCCCCCAATATGTTCACCATTTCTATTTCTATTAATAATCGCTAATTGGATAAATAAATAACTCAAAAACCATAGGATTTGCTATGATCAAATAAAATATTAAAACTTTTTAAATTAATATGTTTATAATTAATGTCGATTGTTTTTATTTGTTAATCAATTTTTTAACAACAAATAGCCTTCATTTACTTTTTTCACTTATAATAGTTTTTTTTTTTTTATTGCTTCCTATTTCTCCGACCACTTTATCTGATACCATACCGCCGCCGAGAAACCTGTTGTGGTAAATAACGTGCCTGCCAGATTTTCGGCACCATCAGAATAGGCTTCATCTTGGGTTTTGCAGCATGACCTAACTTATTGACAGCTTTGCAGATATAATCTCCATATCGACACTTCTAGCGAAATAGGAAATACTGTAATGCTGATTCTTGGACAATTGCATGTTATCTTTCAGTCAAGCAATAGCAATGGTTGACGTGGTTTAGTTATGACGGGCGAAAATTCCACTTCAAAGTTGACGTTACGACAATAGTTATCAGCCATAAAATAGTAAGTGCACGGTCTTCTTTCTTCACTGGCTTGATTCGCAATATATTGTCGACAAAAGTAGCACTGTATGTAAGCAAAACGATAGATGTACAAAAAATAAGTTTCAATATATGAAACAAACAAACGAAATATTTTCCTCACTTATGGAAGAGCGCCTTTACGCAATCTTCTTTGCCCTTTTTGGCGAAATGTGTTAGGCAAACAAATGTTGTCTTTCCAATCGGATTTTCCATTGGCCCACGCTTTTGCTTTCTAATATAAAAAATTTAACATTTTTATTAAATCCAGTCTGCTCCCATCTTGCTGCCGCGTACTCAACGTATTAGTTTTCCTTCAATAAATTTAAGTCGAAAAAATGCAAAAATAACAAATTGACTTTGAAAAGTGCAATGACAAATAGCCATCTTAAAAATTTGCCGTTATACTTAGAGTTTCCATTTCTTTTTACTTTACAGGATTTTTGGTTTTGTGGGGTAATATCGCATGTACATGACAACGCAGATAAATAAGTTTATTGAGATCAAAAACGAAAAACTGAAAATTTTTCGTAAAAAACTACATTAGTAAAGATATTTTTTTACTTACTTAATTGTTTATTTATTTCATTTAGATATTTGTTAATACATTCAACTAAATGACAAAAATTGATCGCCTTAATGCATTTATTCAGAAACAACCCTGCATTACAATGGGGACAAATACCTTTTTTGCCAAAATTTGTTTTTCAAATCTTAAGCACTGAAAAACAAACATTTGTTCTAATAAAAAGGCAAGATTAAAAAAAAAATAACAAAAATGATTTATTTAATCATTTAGTTATGTTAGTGCCGATTTTCTGCAATTTAAGTAAATATAGTTTACTTCGGTAAGTATATGAAATGTACATCCAACATCAAAATTTATATTCCAAATTACATTTCCAGTGTAAAACAACGAGAACGGCAACGAAAAATCAAAACTCCATGACAACCCTAGTTTTAAGACCTTTACTGGAAATTTTTCAAGATCCATTCAGCGAAGACGGATTAATTCCTAGCGATGGAGTAAGTGATCAACAATACGTTGCATCTGGTTGCAAAAATGGAAATGAGGCAAAGAAAGTTAATGAATCTACGGGCAAAGCTAAGAGCAGTGTCAATATAGTCGCCAGCATTATTGGTGATTTTGCTGATTTCGAAACCGACTCCGCTTCCACTTCCTCCGAAAACAATCCACTGCAAAACATGCCACCTGAGAGAGAGATCTGCGAAATTGGCTGTTTTGGACAATTCCTCCATTTCTTCAAAGATTAGTAGTAACAGTCCTAAAAATAATAGAAATAAAACACAGCGGAAAACACCGCAACGTCATCGTGTTGTTACAAAGCCATTTCGTCGTGGCGTTTACACCTTTTTTCAAATACCGTAATTCCTTCAACTTCGTTAACATCTGGAGAAGCAACAAATAGTACAAATAATGACAAAGCCGTTACTTATGAATTATCGGAAGACAATGAGAAATACGAAAAAATCTCGATTTTGCATAAGAGAAGATTAGTCGAACGAAAATATGAATTTTCTGAAGATAACTCAGAAAATATTATACCATTTACAAAAATACGTACATCTAGCAGTTTCAGCTCCTTCTTCAGTATTGCTAATACTGATAATAGTCATTCGTCCCGACGCACTCAAAGTGTAAATCATCTGCCTAACAATTCACCCTATGTCTCACCTACTTCTTCACCACATTGTGGTTTCTTTTAAATAGGACATACATGGGAACAGGATGAGCGGCCACCGCCGTCGCCGCCTTTCTTTAATGAAAGTAAGTGTTAATTTTTTTTATGAATTTTCTTATTTTTCAATTTCTAATTTTTTTATTTTTCCAGATAATAGAAGATACATGCCGCCTAATGGGTTTGAAATACCAAGCTACATTAGGAAGAGGTGATAGTGCCGCCACATCCGGCATGGGCACAGCCGGAAGAAAATTGAAAATTTTCCAACATAATGGAGTGATAACTGAGAGAGCCGTAAAAAATGAGACATAATTTGACATTTGTTTATTTTCTATAAACAAACTACATATGGTAATAATATAACAAACAAGCAATATTAAATAAGAACAGAATTTTACAGAATCTTACACCGAAAGTTTCTAATTTCTTAAATAAATTTCTTTTTTTTAATACGTAAATATATTTTATTTCATATATGTAAATATATGTAAACTTATCGTGCATAACAAATTGAACAAATTTTAATTGTAAAGATAAAACAATATATTTAGGTTTGTATATGTTTCCGTTTCACAGCTGTTTTTTCCTGAAAGAGATTGCAGTGATAATTTTTCTTGGTTTATGCTCAATACTAATGCAAGTTTGTTCTTACTGACACGTATTTGACGTAAACAGAGAGCGTAAAAAATGCAAATTACAATCTAAATTTGCTTGCATAATGCCATAATATCAATTTCTATGTTATGTCATATGATGACGTCAAAGTTTGAGTAATTGGAAAGGTGTTTTCGTATCTGGAGTTCATTCTAGCCTTTCTAAATTCTCGTTAATCCAATTTTAAAAGTTTTCTGCCCAAAATTGCATGATAAGGTGAGAAATATAAAACCGCTAAATTGGCTACACAATAACAAATCAATATTGGCGTTGCCATATTATTTTACTAAAAGCAATATAAGCGAGAAAATGTTTTATTTGCAATCGAGAGTTATTGAGGAGATAGCACAAATAAGTTTTTGTTTAAAACGCGGATAAATTAAAATTTGTTAATTATTATTTAGTTTTGTTTATAGTTTATATGCAATTAATTTTTTGTAATATTATGGGTTTTCTTGGAAAATCGAATGTTTTTTTTGGTTTATTAAGTAATTAAGTGAAAGTGTAGTGTTATTGTTTTTTGTTATTCTGGTTTCTTTTTTTTTTTGCTTCAGTATTTTTTTCCGTTGCGATATATATATTGTTTTTGTTTTCATTTAATTAAGACCACAGTTATTAAACTAGTTTATTAAAATGTGATTAAGACCTTAATAAAATGCTAAGAAACGCGTTTGTTTTCTTGATTTTGAAATTAAACAAAAGACTTCAGCAACGAACCAGTTGTACGAAATAGACGGCCAAACGAATCACTTTATTACTCCTACGAGCCAAAGGTTTATATATTTGCTTTCTAAATTAGATATAATTACAATGCATACGGAAATTCTTAATAAAACCTTGACTTTTACCCTATTCGTGGTATTGACGACGTGCGGATATGTAATTGGTTCCGATTATGTATACGGTCAGCCAAAATATAAATGTCCAGTTAGGTAGGTACTAAAATTGATTAATAGCATTACAAAATTTATTTTGCTTTTTTTTTTGGCATTTTCATTTATCTAAAACAGATCTAAGGTAATCTATCCGTGTCGTTGCATTAAAGGCAGTGATGTTGGCGTTTATGTTACCTGTGATAATACCAATTTAGCTACCTTAGCAGTCGCTTTGCAAAACTTAGCCGCTTTAGAATTGCCCGTAGAACATTTAACCATTAATAAGGGCTATTTCGGTCAGTTGAAAGTTAATGTTTAGAAAATCTAACCTGTTTTTTTTATCAACTATTTGTTTTGTTTTTTGACAGAACGTTTCTATGGTCCATTGTTTGCAAAAGTTCGAGCGCGTTTCTTAACCATTGTTGATTCACCTTTAGTTATTATAGAAGATTTCGTATTTTATGGTTTGAATAAAAGCTTAGAACAATTAACTCTTTTAAATACCAATTTAGCTCAAATTAGTCCGTATTCATTTGGTGTAAGTGAAAACCAATAAAATCATTCATCCACTGATTTAGTTGAAAATAAAATTTTTGTATTTCTAGATTTTGGGTAAATTGACCCATTTAATCATTGATGGCCATAACTTCACCACATTGCATAAGAATTTATTTGTAGATCAAGAGATTTCCAATAAGATTGAAGTTGTCCGTATTATTAATGGTCCATTAAATGATTTTCCAATTGAATTATTTCAGGTAATTTTTTTTTTTAATTTATTTTTACTTTATATTTATTTAACTTTTGCTTTAATTATTTTCTCTTCTTTATTTCCAGCCTTTAAGAAAACTGAAAACATTAGATTTGCATGGTAATCATTTGGAAAATTTGAAAAGAAATCAATTTAAAAATTTGCGTGAGCTAGAAGTGTTGGATATAAGCTTCAATAAAATTAAGAAATTGGAAGCTCAGCATATAGCCGATCTTACAAAATTAGGTTGGTGTAATGTATCGCATAATGCCCTAAGTGAATTGTCAAGGTGCGTTGTAAAAATTATAAAATTGAGTTCATATTAAACGTTTTATTTTCTTATCTACTATAGAGGAACTTTTGCTCGTAATTCAGTATTAAAAGTTTTGAATTTATCTCATAATAAAATTCAACATTTGGACGCAAACAGCTTTAGAGGCATGCGGTTTTTAAGGTCAGTATTTAACTCTGAGTTTAAAAATAATATATATGAATAACTTTTAAAATATTTTTTAGAAACGAAAATTTTTTGTAGGGCAAAAAAAAAAAAAAACAAAATTATCTGTTTTCGGTAATATGTTTCGTAAAATCGTTGAATTTTCCCAAAAATTTTAGTTGCATAAGTATAAGTGTTATCAGTCTTCGATCAAATTACGTTTATACTTGTTTTTCTCAAAAGACTGAAATGATGGTCTGTAGAGTTAAAAATTGACGACAAAGTCAAAACAAAAGAATGTCCAAATACCTCCTTGTCAGTTTCTTTTGATTACAGTGATATAGTTGAAGATGGAAAGAGTTTGGTGTCGTCCGCATAGTCTCTCTGCCGTTATTTTTTGAGTTAAATCAAAACGACGTGAGTGCAGATCGAAGTCGGCGGAATGGTTCAATATAGGTGAGGATGACTTTAGGGAAAGAAAAAATACTTTCCTGAAACTATTATGGGCTTCGACATAAACCACGAAAAATCTCGTTTTTAAGGTTATTTTTTTCGCAAGTTGTTCGTCATCCTTTATAGCTTTCCAGATGACTGAAGTTCTGTACATGTTATTCGCGGACAATAACGCGATCGGCAAAAGGTTCTTTCATTCAAATCATGTCGAGTTTCTTTTAGATGGCCGTGCATATTCCAAATGTTTGGGCACTCCTTCAGGTTGGGTTTTTGCTGGATCAGTCGCTTTGTAGTTCTTACCTTTGATATAGTACTCTGGGGCTCTAGATAAACGAAATCTTCTGGGCCTGCCTATTCTCGTACCTTAATCGAAGTAAATTTTGAAATATATTTTTTCTTCTAGAAAGTAGAATTTTTTACATGCATCTAAAAGAACGAACACTTTTTGAGTGTTTTTTAACTTCGAACTCTAATCTGCCTGTCTGTCATATAACCCATTAAGGGTACATTGATATTAATGGTATATTAGCATCATCTTGTGATGAAAGATTTAATTTTTATGCGTTCGAAATAAATTATATGTTTGTTTGTTTGTTGTGAATCTCCCTACTAAGCTAATTTTTATTTTTCAAATTTATTTTTAAAGACGTTTGTATATGAGTGACAATCGGATATCTGATGTTGGTCGAGGTACTTTTGGTTCTGTAGCTCGTATTGGCACAATTGATTTGGCTCGTAATGCTTTAAAAAAAGTGGAATTTCAAATGTTTACCCAGCTTAATTACATCGAGGTAAGTATTTATTTTATTTTTCATTTATTTGAAAAATGATAATAAATTTAATTTCTTCTAGATTTTAGATTTAGCTGAAAATAACATAACTATAATTGAGAAAAATTCCTTTAAAGATATTTATCAGGCTTCCATTAATATTTCGCATAACAATTTGGCGACAATACAACCGAAAGCTTTTGAGAATTGTGTTAATATAACTGTATTGGATTTATCTTTTAATCGTTTAACAAATTTCTCCAAAAATGTCTTCGATGAAACTACTTTCGCTAGTGTTTTTCAATTAAGCCATAACTTTCTGACCAATTTGGCTCATGTAAGTTAGTTAGTTCAATCAATCAATTAAAAAAGGTATAAATAAAAGAAGAATTTTCCATTTCCAGATACCCTTACATAACATGACTGGTTTAAGGGTTTTGAATGCTTCCTATAATAATATCACTCAAGTGCCTAAAGGTTCATTTCCTAAACTTTATGAATTACATACCATTGATTTGTCACACAATAACATTAGCATCATCTTCAACGGTGTTTTTCAAACTTTATTCTCTCTGCGTTTGGTTAATATTAGCCATAATAACTTGCAAGAAATCAAATCTTCTATGTTTGGCACTTTACCCACTGTATTGGAATTGGATCTGAGTCATAATAATTTAACCAACGTTGTTCGTGGATCTCTGGCTAAATTAACCAGTCTACGTTGGCTAGATTTAAGTTATAATCGTCTAGAGAAATTATTCCAAATACCAATTTCGCTTAATGAAATGTATATCACTGATAATAATTTACATGCCATACCGGCCGAAACATGGCCAGTTATGAATTCTTTAATTTTCTTAGATTTGAGTAGAAATCAATTACAAGATTCTTTGGAAGAGAATAGTTTTAAAGGCTTATTGGTCTTACAGAAATTGGTATTAAGAGAAAATAATATTACATTACCGCCTGCCGCCTGTTTGGCTGGTTTAACAACTTTGCAGTATTTATATTTAGAGGTAATTACGTTGTGATTCAAACAAATATGAATATCGGTTTAATCTTATTTTTTTTTTGATTTTTTTTTATAGCACAACAATATCACAATTTTGGAGAAAAATGCTTTTGGAAAACTTCCAGTTCTTTTTGAATTGAATTTACACAATAATGGTGTAAAGGAAATAAGGTATGAAGGCTGCTACCATAAAACAATTCATGGGTTTTTTTATTTATTTATAACCCGTTTTTTTAATTTCCTATCTTTGGATCTTACATTCATTCATTCAGTCACCACCTACCTCTTCACCTTTCATTATTAGTTCTTCCTTTTCTTTTCTTGTACATGAACTAATTTGCCTGATTTAAAAAATATTAGTTGCTTTCATACTATAATTTAATATGATCTACAATATAACCTCAATTTTCTGTTTCGTATATCTTTAGATTTATTTTAAATTTCTTTTTTTTTAAATTTACTTGATTTTTTTTTAGTAAACGTTCTTTTGAAGGATTATTGCAATTATTGAATTTGAATTTATCAGCGAATGCCATACAAACTATACCGAATGATGCCTTCATAGGGTTGCCATCTCTACGTAAATTAGATTTGTCATATAATATTTTAACGAAATTAGATAATAAAACTCATGGCGTACTTGATGATCTCTTAAGTTTAGAAGATTTAAATCTAAGTCATAATAAAATAAGTTTTGTAACTAAAAAAACTTTCCCGGAAAATCAATATATCCCATACAATTTACGTTATCTGGATCTAAGCTACAATCAAATGCCCGTCCTAACATACGATATAACGTTCGGTACAAAGAAATTACATAAGTTAAACTTGTCGCATAATCATATCAATGATTTAAGAAGAGGTGAGAATTAGAAAAAAAAAAAATTGTAATATAAACTTTTAGAAAATGTCCTGTTTTTTCTTTTTTTTTGTAATTCCAGGAGTTTTAGGAAATTTTACAAATTTACAATATTTGGATCTCTCCGACAACGAATTAAGTAATTTATCATCCGAAGAGCATTTATTTGATTTGCCGAAGAATTTAACAAAAATTTATTTACAAAATAATCAAATATATCGTCTGCCATTTGAGAAGTTTTTAAAGGAACCAAAATTTGAATTGATTGACTTAAGCAATAATAGTTTTAATGAATTCCCACTTACTTTAGTATGGAATATGAAAAATGACACCATTGTACGATTTCAAGGAAATCCTTTGCATTGCAATTGTGCCGTGAGACCTTTAAAACATTATACTGTCGAACTAATGGAATTAAATGAAGATTTAAATAAAATTATTTGCGATACTCCAACATTTAATAAAAATCATCTATTAGTAGAAGTGGAAGATGAAAATCTACAATGTTCTTTGGAAGAGAAAGAAAGATTTAATGGCACTAATTATGAAAAATTAACAGACGTTAAATTTAGAGATATAATTAAGTAAGTCAAACTAAATACTTGAGAGAATTCATTTAGGAATTAATAATTTGTCTTTTGTTTGCAGCAAAAATGGTAAAATTACTGTTCGTTGGTTAGTACATAATTCACGAGATGTAGCCGAATTTACGGTATATGTACGTGATACGTTAAATAATATTTTGTATCAACAAGATTTTCCCTATTATTTGAGAAAAGCTGAGATACCAGTCTCCACGTTTAGAGGTAAATCGAACAACGAAGCTCGAGAAATGTGCATAGTCGCCAAGAATAGTAAAGGTTTAACTGGACTTTGGTATCAGGGACAATGTTCAACATTGCCGCGTATTAAAGAGAAACGTAAATTTTTCATTTTCTCTCCTAGCGATAGCTCAAGTGCATCTAAACTATTATTAAGTGTTCAAAAGGGTGTTATTGCTTTTATGTTATGGTTCGTGTTAGAAAAATTAGTTTTGTTTTAAAAAGAAGAATTGTATCTGCTGAGATGATTAAGTGTAGGAAGAGTTTATTATGTGTTAATGTTGCCAACGTCTGAAAGATATTCTCTTGAAAATGCCTTACAGTGACCCTTTACTTTGTATGGATGTTTCAATGAGATTTTAAGTCGATTAAAACTTATCCTGCTTAGGCCGCTATCATTGTCATGATATCAAAAATGAAATGAAAACTTATATCTGAATGTATAAATGTAACTTTTTCTAAAGATCTCTCTCTCTCTCTCTC
>KK351037.1:1546515-1557056 GCA_000671755.1 Glossina brevipalpis | reverse complement strand
GCATATAAAAGTAATGACGAACGGACATTTAGACTGGCAGAAAGGAGAGCACAAGCTCAAGTTCACCTTATCGATAGATTTATATGCGCAGAGAGAATGGTTAAAGAAGCTAATAGGATGTGAAAAGTAAGATAGGTGAACGAAAAAGTGGATAAAAAAAAAGGAAAAAGGATCCATAGATACATTAAAAAGGGAATAAACAAACAAAATCGTGGTCAGAAAGATGAATCGAAATGCAAATGGATGGGGAATGAACATTTGTTAAACAAATAATGTATGAACAGAGAGATAAATACATTGGGAGGAAAGAATGAATGAATAGATTGGTAGACAGAGAAGGGTAAGAGAGAGGGCAAGTAAGACAAGAGCGAACTGAAAACAAGAAAAAAAGCTATATGCATATAGCAACAAGTGGATGGACGGACGGAAAACTGGACAGCAAAGAGAAAATGAACACAAAGATGGGTGAATGGTTAAATGGACGATCGGCTGTGATTAGATATTCCAACTGAGACAGCCGAGACGAGCTGAGACGAACACTTGGATAGATCTCTTTAAGTCAAAGTTAAATTTAGTAAAGATCTTAAACAACTAAGATTACGTTTAATTTATAAAGATTCTTAGAAGATGATTTATGATAACGAATATCTTTGACTATGGCGGGAGTCATAAAAAAATTCATCAACATACTTTTTGAGCTATAAAAACATCTGCCGGCATTAATAGTCATAGTCATAGCCGCAGGGGCACGTATTAAGAGTCTCTTTTTTAGTGACTTTAAATTTACTTATTAATTTAATTCGTATTTATTTTTTTTAGTGCATTTTTCAATTTTCAAATAAATCTATTAATTATATCTACCTACATACATAAGATTTTATGCTGGTCGCACTAGTAAACAGTAAATAATATTCATTTTAGTTTCCGATTTATGGAACATATATATGTACACATATTTAGATTTTAATATATATGTCTTTCTAGATAACTATGTGTGTAGATGCGTATGTGTATGAACTCTACGGTATCGTTCAATCAATGCTTATTTAGATTTGTTACGTTTTACTCAATCTAATGATCGCGCAACTCTCTTCGGAATTGTTATACATACATACATACATACATACATACATACATACATAAGTACATACATAAATACATACGTACATACATGCATGCTATAGTCGCTTATATCTATGTGTTGTTGTAATAGTTTTATTCTATTTTTATTATTTTCTAAACCCGAATGCCCCTTAAAATGTGTTTGTGTTTATGTGTGTGCTTGTGGAGATTCTAACGAGAGCGCATATACTGTACTTTCTATTTTATTCTGTTTTTGTTTTTTTTTTTTTTGTTTGTTTGGATTGCCGTTGTTGTTGCTTTTTTTATAAATCAATTGATATTCTTCTTAAATTGCATGAATACGCGCGCGCTTGTATTCTCTTCTGGACTACGGGTTATGGTTATTCTTTGTTTTGTTCTTTTTATCTTCTTCTTCTTCTTCTTTCTCTTCTTCTTTTCTGTAGTATTTTGCATAAATGCTTAGACACCTATGTATGGGTATTTGAAATCGTTCTTTTTTCTTTTTTTTTCTATAACAGTTTTCCAAATAATAAGAAAATTAGAAAATAAATAAACACATAGTTAGTGTTAGTTTTATATTTTGAATGTTGTTGTTATTTGTAACGGTACATCTATGATTGTGTTGTAATATCGTTACAGTGCTAGCAGAGAAAACGTACACAGTAGTGATCAACAACAACAACAACAACAACAGCAACAGCAACAGCAAAATCATCAAGTTAGGTCACAACAACAGCAAAAATCTCAACGCCAGCAGCAGCAACACCATCACTCGCATCAGCACTTGCTGCGTCAGTCGCTGATCAACCTTACGAGTGCTCAGACCGCTAATTCATACGCTGCCAGTTATTCCGGTAATAATAACAATAACGAACGTAGTAGTAATAACGTTAACACCGCCAGCACCGTTGACGGGCTTCAGACAACACAAACGGAGTACGCGAACTCCTCCCGTGATTCATTGCGTAAAACGTTAAGCAATAACGGTAGTAATTTACATAAAACAAAATCCTGCAGTTGTGAGTCTTTAAAGACTGCCGCTGCTTCTGAAACTACTTTAACCACCGCCGCTCTTCCCGCCACCAAATCTTTTCAGGCCTACACCAGCACCAGTAGCGGTAAAGGAACAGCAGGGGACGGCCCTCTAGCCGATTTAGACAACGAATGTCGTTTGATTGATGACAACAAAGATCGTAAGGCTAGTAAAAGTGCAAGTGATAATATATATGCCCACCATTACAGTGTAAGCGGTGGGGGCAACGTTCGTTCAGCCGGTGATGATCAACGTTCGCTACACTACGAGCATATTAGCAATCGTTATAGCGGTGTCTCTAAACAAAACTCATACGACAGTAGTTCACCTCAGCAATTATCCTTAGCTGACACTCGTTATCGTCAGTATTTGGATAGTACAAATCCCCCAAGTCGCGTCTCGAATAGTCCTAACAGTAAAAGTAGTAGTTTTGCCTTACCCGACGATTATCACGATTCTCACGCTCATGGTGATTTCAAGCATTTAGTTGTACATAATTTCAGTAATTCCGATCCGATAGCCCAGACTAGTTACAGTCATCATTATTTAGAGGACGCCGCGAACAAAGCTTGTCCTCTGCTAAAGAGTCATTACAGCGATTGCAATATTTACGGTAAGAACGAACTTGATATTGCATCGGTAACCGATAAAAAGCAATTAGTCAATAAAGCCTACATATTCAAGTGCATTGCCAATAGCCCTTCGTTTTTAAAGACCAATAAAATCAAAGAGCAATCTCGTAAATTGCGTAACTTATCATTGAAAACACGTCCAACGGCTAAGAAGAAAAATCAAATACTCGCGAAATCGAACGCTGTATCAGATAATTCATTACATCCGGGTGATAAATATTTGAATTTGTATTTGGTTGAAAAGAGAAACGGTCAACAGCAACAACAATCAGCAAACACCACGTTCACCTCACCGTCAGTGGCTTCCGGACAGCAAGTGCCCAGCAGACATAGTACACAATATATAGTAAACGGAGCGCTTAAGTCCGTTTATCCCACATATCGTTCCTCAATTAAAAGCGAAACAGCCGTTAGTGCCGTCTTAGCGTCAGCCGCCGCCGCCGCAGCCACTGCCAGTAGTAGTGAGCAACAACAAACGCAAAAGCAGCAGCAGCATCCACCACATCATTTTGGCGGTAAGCAGCAACAGCAGCACCAGCAACATTATAAACAAGCCAAAATTAATAATAAAGGCTGCAATCTGGTCAATAACGGTAATAAACTTAGTGTTAGCACTAATTCGTGCAATCGTCTGCATGCTGGATCACCTCATGCCATATCGCCAAAGAGCTCCTTATCGAGTAACGGACACCTTAATAAATATTGTTTGACGGATATAAGTCGTCGCAAAACCGAATTCAATCGTCAACTTAGTGCACCGACTGATTATACGCATCATTCCTCTAGTAACGGATCGCATCATTCTGCTAACGAGGTTGCGTACGGTGAGTCAACATCGACAGTCGCTAGTGCAGGTAATAAAAATCAAAATTACCAGCAACAGCAACAACAACAACAACAACAACAACCACAACAGCATCACACACATTCACATAGACGCCATCAATATCATCAACAACTACAGCAACCATTACAGCCCCTATCGTCATCCTCAATAGTAACAACAACAACAATCACATCAACAGCCGCAGGAGTACCGACAGCAGCACCTACAGCCCATTATACAGCTGCAACAGTATTAACGAAACCAACATCGAACTCGTGCACAAACAGTTTTAATAGGCGCCATATAAAGCGTCAAAAAAATACTAAATTAAATGAAAGGTAAGTAAGAGCGAGATTCTATCTAAAAAGTATTAAGACTGATAGTGGACGTAGCACGAATTGAGTATGTAAATGAATATAAAATAAATAAAATCACAATGTCTTGTAAAGGCTTAAGACTTTTTACTTCGCCTAATACCCTAATACGTAGTTCCAAATTTGTTACGCTTACATAATCCCAAAATTTTTACGCTTGCAAAACTAATGGAAATAACTTTCGTACACCTTCGTATTGTTGAATACCACTACTAATACTATCAAAATAAATGGAATTCTTGGTCTCCTAACGATTCATAAAAATATTTTTTTAAGTGAAGTCCAATAAAAGACAAATCATCTCAAAAATATTAAGCTTAACAAGAGAGTTAGTATTAGTTAGAAATTTGTTTTCATAAAGGCTTAATACTTTTTAGACTACTTCATATAATTACACAAATTGTACGCACCTGCGTTAGGCCGGAAGCTTAAATACAAATTCCGATATCCGAGCTTTGTTATTAAAATTCTTTCAATATTTATTCGTCACATTTGTTTATGCAAATGATCGCAATAGATATTATTCGTTACGGTAACGGATGAAAAGAGTATTTTTCGAAAAAAAAAAATCCGATTAAAATCAAATAAAAAGCAAAATGCAAAAAAAAAACAACAAAACAAAAAAAAAATATCATAAAACTATTTGCGTTAGGCATTCACACAACTGTTTGTTCGCACACATTCACGCAAATGATAATTATTTCAATTTACAAACTTGTCGTACCACAATTATATGTAGAGACACATACACGTGTGTTCAATTGCACACACACCCGAAGTTATTTGTATAAACAAAAGCCGTTAACTAGTAGTAGAGTGTGTCTTCATAATAAAATGCCAGATATGCAAACGTTTATCTAAACGAATTTGAGATTCATGAGTGTGCGAACATGCACGTGGGTGTGTTCGTGCTATTAAATGGACGGATGGATGGTGGTACATCTATGATTTCTTTGAGGCAAAAGTATTTTCTCAATAGCTACTTAACAAGAAAGCATTTCCTAATGCAGAGATAGATGGGAAGATATATGTGGGGAGACACTTACTTATATACGTGACCATATGTAATATAATGAGGCGATGCCTTAAACTGACACATCAACCTAGTATCACATGATAATCTGAGTTTATCAATCGGCTTATTAAGGATTATTGAGAATTCACTTGAACGTTTATCAGTATTAGTATGTGTGAATATGTGTATATTTTTGAAAATTGATTATTTTCTGTATCTTTTTTTTTTTTTTTTTTTTTTTTTTGGTGACTGGTACTCTTCACTCTTTATCCGTCTAAGGATTATATAAAAGTATCAAAAATCAGTAAAGGCCGAATATCGAAAATAAGTAAACAAAACACGATGAGAAGTGAAAACTGTGGAGAATTTTAATGTAGGCAGACTCTCTCTATATTTGAAAATTATGCTATCGATTGTCATTTTTTTATTAGGCGTTTGCCTGTAAGGTATTGTCATTTGATCAATTATCTGCTATATAAACTTTCCATAAAGTATATAAATAATTAACTTGAATAGTTATTAAGTTGAAGAGAAACTTTTGCCATTAACGATCTTCTTTGCTGTTTTGCGATATCTGCTGAATAATAAACGGCATGTGTCAGGTAAAGCAATTGTAAATCGTGACACGATCTTTCCCTTGGTGCTATTTAAGTTTTACACAAGAGAGCTGAAGGGATCGTTTAAGAGATAATTATATTAAAGATGATATAAGAGAAAATTCGATCAAAGATTTTGTAAGATTATATAAAGATTCTATAAGATTATAAAAAAAATAATTGATTAAAGATTGCATTCGAAAATATTCGATGAACTATCGTACATGCGATTCGATCTATTGATAGATCAAAAATTCTATAGCATAACATCAAATATCGTCGCCAATCAAAGATTGTATAATAGAATACTCGTTCAAGATCGTATAAACGAATAGAAAAGAATTTTCTTTCAAAGATCGTTTAGGGGTATACTCGATTACAAATCGTATAAGAGAATATTTGATCAAAGATATAACAGGGATGTCCGAAAGAAGATCTTATAAGAAGAATACTCGGTTAAAGATCATATAGGAGGATGTGCAAAAACATATTCGCGATCAAATAAATAGGATCAGGGTCGATCAAAGAGCGTATAATAGAATAGTCGTTCAAGATTCTTTAAACGAATAGAAGAGAGTTTTCTTTCAAAAATCTTTTAAGAATATATCCGATTACAAATCTTATAAGAAAATATTTTACCGAAGATCACATAAAAGAATATTCGCACGAATAGTAATACATGATTAAAGACCACAGATTACGCAGTGCAAGAATATACTTGAAAAAAACGTGTTAGACCATTATAGATATATAAGGCGATCAAAGATTGCATAGTACAATATTCGTTCAATATCCTATAAATGAATAAGCGATAATTTTCTTTCAAAGGTTGTTTAGTAATGCATTGAATTACAAATCATATAAGAAAATGTTTGATCAAAGGTCATTAAGAGTGTATTCGAAGGATCTGCAAGGCTATATTCGAAAAATATATAAGAGCGTGGTCAATCAAATATAAGAGAATTTTCGCTTAAAGATCGCTTAGAAGTATATTCGATCGAATAGTATATAAGGCCATACTCAATTACAGATCACTTAAGACGATGTTCAACCAAAGATCCAAGATTTTATAGAAAAGTAATGAAACGCCCATTGGAAAATATTCGATGAAAAATTACTTAAGGAAAGATTCCATTACATTTCCAAGATCGTGTAAACAAATAAAAAGAATGTTCGATCAAAAAAATCGCATTAGACCATATTCCATCAAAAATCGTGCAAAAGAATACTCGATCATATAAGGAAATTTTCTTTCAAAGCAGTTCAAAAATAGTAAAAAGAATGCTCGATCGAAGAGCGTAAAACTGAATATTTAATCTAACAACATGTATTCGATGCAATATATAGGAGAAGGCTCTATCAAAACTATATAAGATTGTATTTGATATATAAATTGCATAAAGGGATCTTCAATTGAAAAGAAGATATTCGATACAAAAGTCTTCCATTAGGCAATGTGGACCCACTTTGAAACAAATTGGTTACTTAGTCTGAAAAGTTAATCTCCTTGCCGAACTTAAAAAGAAGAAAAGTCTATTGCAACCTTCGTTCACTGACAAAATTGTCAGATTGCAAACTAGTCAAAAAAGAAGAATAAAAGGATCTTCAGTTTCGGAAGTTCCTAAAACAACGCTAAAATCCTCATACTTACGAATACTGTTTCCCAGAAAAAAAAACAAAAGAACCCTTTTCCGCCTAATTTTATTAGGCTTATACCGTAAAAGCTATATAATAAAATTGTTTGAGCATTTCTTAACCATAAATTAATTTAGACAGTATAGTTCTTATTATGACTTTATAATATTGCACCGTGGACTTTATATATATATGGGGGTTTACTTTAAGTGATGAGTATTTAAAATTCATACTAGAACTCTTAAACAATTTTTGTAGATTTTTAAAAACTTATTTCCATTTTGTATTTAAAATGAAATATTGAACATATGCTTACATACTGAATGAACAACATCGTCGTCATCATCATCATCATTTTTAACTATTCGTAGGCATTTTCAGCAAAAATAATTCATTTAAGTAAATAAATTATAAACAAAACATTGACTTTGTACACTGACTTGTAAAAAATGAATTTATTATTTGAACACAAATTAAAAATTGTTTTATTTCACTTGCCAGCGATTGGGTAATAAAAGCAGACAGACCAAAAAGAGTTTGTATTCAGCTTAAAACGAAACTTTTGATACCGAACACTAAACGTTTACTTACACTAATTATAACTTGAAAGTGAAGAAATTGTTTGCCATCGCGGAAATCTGGCAACACTGTAAAGTTTGCATGCTATGCAAGCGTAAAATTTACCTTAGTTTATGTCACACCTTGCATATAGCAGGATAACTAAGCTATTGCAAGGACATAACATAACGTAAACACGCCTACTTTATATAACGTAGCCAAAGAGGTTCATAACATAATACGTAATTGCTAAAGATTAAAATTAAGTTTAAAAGAAATATCTAAAGAGCGGTTTTTCAGAAATAAAAATTTAACATAATGGACTGCTTTTTAGATGAATAGGTCCTTAAAGGAGCAGAAGTAGAATTTCGTTAATTGTTAACAAATCCAAAGGACGATTGTAATAGATTTTTAGATGGAAGGCACTGTAATCACATTCAATTTTTTGAATAGGGTTTTGTAATTAATTTTAATAAGTGGATGGGTTTAGAAGTAGATGCCAAACTAATTCCGCTGTTCATGCCATAGACTAAGCTTTTGGGAAGTGAAATCTTACAAATTCAATCCTTTTTTCAAGTTATACCTAAAGTAAATAATTCTCAAGCCCAATGAAAGCTACCCGTTTCGTCAAGCTTAGGAGTTGGTAAATTATTAATGCGTAACTTCTCTGCGTTAAAAATATTTGACAAAAAATGCTGGGAATATGACGGCTTCTCCAAAACGTAACAAGAAGCATAACGTACGTGAAGAATAACATAAACATGTATATAAATATGGTAAAATATGGAGAACGTGTTCAAGTTTTGAGGTTTTTTTGTTTTTATTGTAGGCGAATTTAGAGATCGATTTAGTTAGAATTTTACTGCGTGTCTGAGAGAAGTGATAAGTAAAATTTTGAGGTTAAATTTATTGTTCTATGTGAAGTTCTGGAATTGTAATTGCAATTTGAAGAAACTGTAGAGTAGACGGACTTGATTAAAACGATAGTGCTGTTCATGTTTATTGGGCACATAAGAAAAGAATTTCTCAATAAAAGTGAATTTATTTTTATTGTCGTCCAAGTGGCAACTTTGAAATTTGACAGCTGTGACCTATGTTTGTTCGGATTATTAAAAATGAAACGCTGCACAAAAGAAGAACATGTTATAATTGTGAGAACCCATTGAGACTGCTCGCAAAACTTCGAGAAATTTTCGATCGAGACAGTGTATCTAATGTGTCAACAATTCGAAAAGTTGTCAAAAAACTTGAAGACACTGAATCGATTATAGGCATTAAATCTGCTTTTCGTCGGTTCCTTAAAAATAATGTTTCAGTAAACTAGTGCGGCTGAAAAGCCAATAATGTCAATTCGCTAACATTCTGAATAAAGCAGCGAAAGACCTTCATCTTCGTCCGTATAAGATTCAGTTTACGCAGGAGCTCAAATCAGCTGAGCAAGCAAAGAGGCGGCAACTCGTTCAATGGGTAATAGAGCTAAGTGAAGTATAAATAGTACAGTGCTATCGAGACAACCTTTGTAATCATGGCTTCTACGATCATTTCGTATATTTATTAACTCGAATTCCATAGGACTTCTTGTCTTGAATGCCATAAGATAAATTTTTCAAGGGACGGCCAGACAAACAAAAGTATAAAACAAGAAATATTTGATCGTTTTTTTTTTCAATTAATCACAATTAAGAGTATTTTTTTAATTTAAATTTTGAAAATATAAGATACAAAATTAGCTAAAATTTCAAAACAATATGAAGAAATGTTCCCCTTCATTGTGATATTTTTTTTTTAGTTTTCAGTTCTTTTAAGTGTTAAGCGAAATGCATCTGCTTGCGATGTTAGATATCACATTAAAATTGAAAAGATCTCTAACAGAAACACCTCTAGGTTAGAAGAGTTTCTATACCTTATGAGGATTTTGTGTGGCTTATATTTACCATTAGGATAGAAAAAAAAAAAATATTTGGAAATACGATTGAACACAAACAATAACTCTGTAGCGATGAATAAAACGAAACAATAAACATAAATTGGTGCGCTTGACTGACTGACAGATGCTGCTGAACTTTAAAAGCCGGAACATTAAATACGAATTGTTAGCCCTAAAACAAACCAAGGGTAAAAAAAAAAAAAAAAATAAAAAAATTATATTCAGCTATGGTCGAATATTTTACATCGAAAAAAAAATGAAATTTGGGGCTGTAGACAATTTTTTTTTACTTCTAATGGGTACTATAGCATCAGTTTATTGGGAATTTCAGATACTACTGAACAAAAAGGTTATTTTAGTATAGGTAAGGATTCTTCCAGTTTATGTTGTTCGTTGATTTGAGTTCCAATTTTCAATACCAACCAACCTATGACCAAGAACTTCCAATATTTTGGGTCAATTTTAAAACGATATCTTCAGTTTTATGATCTATCACAACCACATGGACAGATGGACAGACGGACAGACGAATACACTTAATTTAGAAGTGGGTAGTGATGAAGAACTTTATAGGATCTCTGAGGCATCCTTCTGAGTGTTGCAAACGTTTTGACAAAATGAATTAACGCTCCATCATCGGTGTCAAGAACAAAAAAATAGGAAAACATCTCCTATGGTACGAATGAACTAAAACAAATGAAAATAAAAAAAAGAAATGATTTCATTTACTTTGGATATTGAAAATGATCCAAGATGAACATTCTATAAATACAAAAATATATTCAGGCGCACATATATATACACACATATATATATATATATATATATATATATATATATATATATATATATATATATATGT
>KK351037.1:1522909-1533222 GCA_000671755.1 Glossina brevipalpis | reverse complement strand
TTATTGTTTATTTTTCTCCTAATTGATTTTAATTATGTATTTTTTTATTTATTTGTTTGGTATTTCCTTTTTAATTTTAAATTGCTTTATTTTATATTTCTCTTTTAATTTTTTTTTTGTTTTACTTTATGCAAATATTTTTTCTTTTATACTGTAATAATGACAACCTAAGCCGAATAGAAATTCTTTTTATTTCCTCTTGAGATTTCCGTAACGTGAAAATTAGTCTGTAACGTCCGTATAGATATAACTTCTTTTTTTTTTTTTTTTTAAACAAATTAGTAAATTTTAATAGCCTAACATTAAGTTCCAGTGAAAATGCTAATGACGCTATTATACATACATTAGTATGGTGCATGTTTTAACTGTGACTTTGCATATTTTCACTGGTTTCAGGCACAAAACACTTTAAGGTACTATGAAACCGATATTTTGTTGTTCTATTTCCTTTACGTAATGTGTTAATAATTGAAATTAATGACTAATGTTATAAATATATATTGCACATTACTTACATAAACAGTCTTACATTGTATGTATGTTAATATGTTTGTAAACATTCGTTACATGTCTGAGTTTTAATGTTGTTTTCAATTTTAAATACGAGATGTAATCGTAATAAATAAACTTTAACGATTTTTTAATTTTAATTACAGATTATTACGTCGTGACAGTGAGGATTCGGTTCGATGCTCGTACTGTTCGGTATTAAATGTCAATGAGAACGACTTAAGAATATCATTCGAGAACACCTGCACCGATTCATTGGTAACCGCATTCGATGATGAGGCTTTACTAATATGCGACCAAGGAAACGAAATGGCAAGGACAAAGGTTTATTTTATATAATTAGTGGCATAGAGAATGTGACACGACATCATTGTCACATACATAAACACATGCATGCATGCATAAAACAATCAGCATCATCAGCATTAGCATCATTCATTATTGAGTAGTAGTAATCAACAAAAGAAAGTCAGTCAACTCATAGAAGGATTTGGGGAAGATAACCAAATAGAACAAACGTTTACTTTTTAGTATTTGTTTATGTAAAAAAAAACCACCAAAAAAAAAAACACACAACAAATACTCATTAAATGAATTAAATAAATAAAAAAGTAGAAATGCTACATCCATGCATACATACATGCATACATAAATTCATGTACATCTTATGTAAGAATAATAACGAGAAACAAAATCATTTGTAAATAGATGTTAACATAACATAAACATATAAACATATAAACATATAAACTGCTTCGTATTGTTGCTCTAGTTCTATTGTTCTTATTGTTGTTGTTGTTGTTGTTGTTGATGTTGAACCAGTTTACTTTGATTGTTGTTTATAAGACGCGTTTTATTCTCTAACAATCAATGAATTAATTTAATTCCTTTCTTTCTGTCACTTTTTTTTTCTTTGTTTTTTTTTCTTTATAATTAAAGGTTCACTTTGATGACGTATCGTTATACGGGACTCCGAAAGAGGAGCCAATGCCTTCCATCCCCATTGTTTCGGAAAAAGTATCAGCGAATTTCTTAAAAAGTCAATTGCAATCATGGTTTCAACCGACCGACAATCGGTTGGCTATGAAATTATTTGGCAGCCGCAAGGCGTTAGTCAAAGAGAGAATACGCCAGAAAACTTCCGGACATTGGGTTATTCACCCATGCAGTTCATTCAGGTAACTTAAACAATCGATCACCCGCAAGAATCTCGAATCGTTCAAATAATTTACTTTATTTTTTTATAGGTTTTATTGGGACCTTTGTATGCTTTTATTATTAGTAGCAAATCTTATTATCCTGCCAGTCGCAATATCATTCTTCAACGATGATCTGAGCACAAGATGGATTGCCTTCAACTGCCTAAGTGATACTATTTTTTTAATAGATATTGTAGTCAATTTTAGAACTGGTAAGTGTTTAATAATATTATTATTGATTGAAAATCATTTGCGAATGTTTTTAAACACAAAAATATTGCAAAGAATCCGTTCTGAAATCTGATGAAAGCTTATGAACATATAACATCGAAAAAAGAAAAGGAAGGAAGTAAAGTGAGGTCAACTTTTGTTTGATTTAAAGGTTGGGATGCTTAAAAAGCGTTTCAGCAGTATCAATACTCTTAGCTATGAATTAACTTATGTGGGAGAGATATGTAAACGATATGATATCAAAAGCAAAAAGAAGAGGAAGGTTGTAGGGAAGAAGAGGTCAACTGTGTTTGATTCATAGGCTGGGAAGCTTGAAAGGGGGCTAAGCAGTGTCAACATCTTCAGATACGAGTTAACTTACGTGGGAGAAGTGCAGAAGATATAACATAAAAAAAAAAGAAAGGAGTTAGGGGGATGATGAAGTGAAGTCTGCTGGTTTCATAGGTTGGGAAGCTTAAAAAGCAACCCAGCAGTATCAAAAGCTTTAGCTACGAACTAACTTATGTGGGAGAGAAATGCAAAAGATATGACATCAAAAGCAAAAAGAAGAGGAAGATTGTAGTGAAGAAGTGGTCAACTGTGTTTGATTCATAGGCTGGGAAGCTTGAAAGACGGCTAAGCAGTGTCAACATCTTCAGATACGAATTAACTTACATGGGAGAAGTGCAAAGGATATAACACCGACCAAAGAAAAGGAGGGAAGTATGGGGAGTGTGAAGTGAAGTCTGTTTGTTTTATAGGTTGGGAAGCTTAAAAAGCGACCCAGCACTATCAGTATCGTCAGCCACGAGTTAACTTACATGGGATAGGTGCAGAAAATATAAGATAAAAAAAAGCAAAGGAGGGAGGTATGGGGAGTGTGATGTGAAGTCTGTTTGTTTTATAGGCTGGGAAGCTTAAAAAGCGACCCAGTAGTATCAATATCGTCAGCCACGAGTTAACTTACATGGGAGAAGTGCAAAGGATATAACACGGACCAAAGAAATGGAGGGCAGTAGGGGGAGTGTGAAGTGAAGTCTGTTTGTTTCATAGGTTGGGAAGCTTTAAAGCCGACTGAACAATATCAAGATCGTCAGCCATGAACTAATTTGCGTGGGAAGTAACCCTCAAGTGTCCACCCACAAAATAGTGCGAAGTTAAGAATTCTTCAGCCCACTGAAAATTAGACTAACTTGAATCATTCTGTTTGTTAGAAACATCTGATAATGATCAGTTATCCGACCTGCTTCGATTGCAGGCGCTTGAAGAGTTTTTAATGGGCACTAGACATGAAATACTTGTTCTAAAACAGGTGAAAAAAGCTTTACGTATCACAAGTTTTTTCGTTTGAGAAAGAACAACACATAATCTTATCTAAATTTATATTAATATTAAGAGAAGCATTGCATTTTGGGATTATTGGAGAACGCGTTCCAAAGACTCTCTTTTTTTTCATATATTACCTAAAAGGAAAGAAATGCTATATTGTGAATACCGTTAAGTATTAGATGAAAGTGTTTAAAATTTATACATTCATCATTCAAGTCACTTTACTATTGTTTGTACGTCCGTCCGTCAATTTATCATCTGTGTTTAATGCTACATTTATGCATTTAACTGTGATGACCGCAATTAATGACAATAAACTTTAAAGCTTGCAGACAAGTCGACAATAACTTAAAAAACGACCAAAACTAAATGCTTATGAGACTTAAAAGTCATAATTACATAATCGTGACACCTTTCAGCAACACAACTACAAGTATTTAAAGAATATTTGAAGCAGTTATGACAATAAAAAAACAAATTAAAATATTAAAGTCGGACAAGGACGGTAATGAAAGACCCTGCAGCACTTTGGCTATTAAAACTTTTCAATTATTTTCATCGTAAAATATTATAATAAAAAATAATATACAATTTTCTCTTTATAAAGACTTGCTTTTTATGAGAATTCTTTTTTATTTTATATATATATTAATTTGGTTACGTGAAAGTGAGACCAAGACATGAGTTACTAGGTCAAATTTGACAAAATAATATTTTTTTTTTTTTTTTTTTTCAAAGAAATAATTATTTGCCTATTTTGGTTATAAAAAAAAAAATAAATTTAAAAAATTATAAAATATATAAAATTATAAATATAATAATATTTTTGCTATAAAAGGATTTAATTTAATAAAATGAAAACCGTTCCTTATCTGAGAAAACTTTAGAAAAATAGACTTATATAGTCCAAACTTTATAGGTCAAATCGTTATTCCAGATCGGCTTTCATCATAGAAATCAGAAGAAATTAAAATTTCTTGACGTTTGAAAGCTTATATTGGGCAAGAAAGTTTGTATGGGAGGGGATTAGAAAAGTGGACCTACGACCTTTAAACTTTTTACCATTTCCTTCTTTCTTCTTACTTTCGGAGCAACTATTGTCATAAAGGAGTAAAACTTAGACTCTTATTAGCTAAAAACTAACATTTTGAAAGAAAGTTTATATTGGTAAGTTATTCAAAATTCAGTTCTAACTTATCACAATTTTTCTCACTTATTTACTACGCTAAAATACTATTCTCCACTGGCTATTATCGAGAGAAATTAACAACTTTCTTTTCAAAATTGAGTATTATATGGAAAAAGATCATAAAATTGGATAGTTCGAATCCATTTTCATTGTTCGTCAATATAACAAAATTTCAGCAAAACATCTTAAAAATTGCTTCAAATCATTTAAACAAAAATTTTCAAGAATAGACGTTTTATAAACAGAAAGATATGCTTAAGTCGAGTCAGAAAATGATTCTAAATCGATAGAAATTGGATCTATATCAGGTCCTTCTGGGTATTGAATATATCTTTGAAAAAACTTACTATACATTTCGATTCCATAAATGGAGTGAGTAGTGGTATGTAATATACAGACCGAAACAAAATGGGAAGGAGACGAAATTTGAAAATCACCAATGATTTGATTATCTTTTGGGGAATTGGAATTAACGGAAAAGAAGAAGAGATATATATTCTCATTTTAAACTTTATTGTGAATAGTGAGACAATAAAATTTAGCGTTTGTTCCGATCGTTACGGTCAACACCTTCTAGATATACTGGAAGTATTGAACGCAGAAAGAACATTTAATACTCTATCTATCTGTCTAATTAAATTTTATTTATTATTTATTTAATAAAGCAAATTTCATTGAATGAATAAGTGACTTTAGGAAATTCTAGACAAAGTAACTTGAATTTAGATCCTTAATGCATAATAATACTATAATAAGTCCATAATTCTTTTTTTTTTTTATTCATGATTTATTAACACTTCTTTTAGGAATTATGCAACAAGACAACGCTGAACAGGTTATTTTGGATCCCAAGCTTATAGCTAAACACTATTTGAGAACATGGTTTTTTCTCGATTTAATTTCATCGATACCGCTGGATTATATTTTTTTAATTTTTAATCAAGTACGTCTGAAAGATTAACAGATCGCATGTCCTTAATAAAGATCATGAAATTGCAGGATTTTTCCGATTCTTTTCAAATACTTCATGCAGGACGTGCGCTGCGCATCTTACGCTTAGCTAAACTTTTATCTTTAGTTAGACTACTACGTTTATCTCGTCTCGTGCGCTATGTCTCACAATGGGAGGAAGTTTACGTAAGTACTAAATAATTCATAAAATTTTTTTATATTTCTTTCTCTTTCTCTTCCTCTCTATCTCTTTGGCTCATGATATGCTGTTGGTTTTTCTTTTATTTTTTTTTTTTGTGATTTTTTGTTTATGGGTTTTTCTCTTTCTCTCTCTCTCTCTCTCTGTCTCTCTCTCTCTCTCTCTCTCTCTCTCTGTCTCTCTCTCTCCCCCTCTCTCTCTGTCTATAATAAAAACTTTCTCTACTTCCTCTACAAATACTTTTACTATTACTTTACTAAAATTTGAAGTGATTTCTTTTTTTTTTAGAAATATTTCAATGAATTGAAATAAAAGGAAATTTAAAAGAAAAAAAAAAAAGTAAATTTTTTAAAAATTATTCGACAAAGATTTTGCGTTGGATGATGGCAGACTATATTTCTTCTATTTATGGTTTTTTGTTTTCGTCAAGTTTTCCTTTTATAGTTTCTCTATCTCTTTCTCTCTGATGATGTTATTATTATCTTAATGTAAAGTCTTTGCCTATGTCAAGTTACCGTTATTTAAATTAATTCTATATAAACTTTTTTGTTTTTCTGTAGTGTTATCACTTTTTTCTTTTCCAATTGAACAACAAAACAAATCAGTCATGCCTTATATACAAAACTTAAAACAATCATCTAAACTTTTATTTTTTATTTATTATTTTTTATTATTTTTTATTATTATTATTATTATTATTTTTCTTGATTTTTTTTTTCAATGCAATTTTGTTTTTATTTTATTACATCATTTTTATATTAATTCCTATCTTTCTTTCGTATTTTATAATGAAGGGCGTGCGTTCCAAACAATATAATTAACCAGTCAGTGACTGTCTTGATTTTTTTTTTTTATATAAATATTTTTCACTTGCATAGCTAAGGAAAATTGTACTAATTAAGGCATTAATTAATAATAATTAGAAACTAGAATTGAAATGAAATCACGTTGACGGTAAATTATCCAAATTCTTGCGCTCTATTTGTTTTACTTTTTTCTCAATTTACTGCTACTAATTCAATTTATTAGTTAATTAATGATTTCCCTCCTAGAAGAGATGAGATCATATTTCATATTATATGATATTTTTGTATAGAAATGTTTTTTCTAATAAACATTTTACTTAATAAGTATTTTGTTTGTCTATGGTCAACGTAAGAGGGTCAAGTGAAAGTTTTTACTTAAATGTTAAATAATTTATTTACAACTAAAAGAACGATTTTAAAAAGCAATTCGTTCATTTAGTTATCTTTTCTTCTATTCATCTAGAGCAAGAAAAATAGGCGGCAGCCAGGCGTATAGGCTATGCTTATCAAATTAATTTATAAAACTATAAATTTCAAAAGCCATTAACAAGTTTAAGATTCTGAATCTGTCCATTTCGCAGTTCATATGTCATTCTTTTCCTTTGTCCGTTCATCTGCTTCTCTAGTCCGATCGTTCTGTACGTCCATTCGCCCGCTTGTCAGTGTGTCCATCTGTTCGTCAGTACGTCAGTACGTCAGTCCGTACGCCCATTCATTAGTACGTCCGTCCGCACGACCTTTCATCAGTACGTCTGTCCGTTCGCCTATTCATTAGTACGTCTGCCCTTTTATAAGTATGTCCATCCGCTCGCCCGTTCATCGGTACGTCTGTCCGTCTCCGTCCGTTCATCAGCACGTCCGTCCGATCGCCCGTTCATCAGTACGTCCGTCCACCCGCCCGTTCATCAGTACGTCTGTCCATCCGCACGTTCATCAGCACGTCCGTCCATCCGACTGTTCGTCAAGGTATTCAACCGTCCGCCAGTTCATCAGTACGTCAGTCCATACGCCGTTTTATCAGTATATCCGTCCGCTCACCCTTTCGTCAGTACGTCTGTTCGTTCACCTATTCATTACTATGTCCGCCGTTTCGTTAGTATGTCCGTCCGCCTTTTCGTCAGTATGTGCGTCCGCTCTCCCGTTCATCAGTACGTCTGTTCGTCTTTGTCCGTTCGTCAGTACGTCCGTCCTTCTCCGTCCTTTCGTCAGTACGTCCGTCTGTTCGCCCATTCACCAGTACGTCCATCCGTCCGTCCATCCCCTTATTGTCTAACATCGCTATCAAGGTCATAATAACTGAATTTTTTGACAACAATTTTTAATTCGAAAAGATTTGCTTTTTATTCGGACTAAATGAATGAGTGAAGCAAGCTTCAGTTTTTCTTTTTCAATCATAATGTTATTGAAAATACTAACAAAAATCAAACAGATGGACGGATGAACAATAAGTGGCTAAATCAACTGAAAATCTCACTTGTGAATATCGTCCCATTCGTAGCGGATATTATTCTATTTGTGATAATGAATCGATTTTTCAAAACAAGTAAAAAGTCTATATTCATTTTGGGATAAATTTTGACTGCGCATCATGTCCAATGTCGAGTAATTTTTTTAATTATGAATGTAATTATAGGGCTTTAGGATGTATGGGTGTCAAATTTTAGTTCGATATTTTTCCTCTTTATTGGATTTGTTTTTTAAAATTTTTTTTTTTACAAGTTTGCAAACAAAAAGCTCATTTCTAAAATCGCATTCAAACCAATGTTATCTTATAGGCGAACAGTTCCAGATTTATTTTGAAACCAGACAAATCCTAAGAGAGAAACAGATGTTCCTCAAAATACATTTTAAAAAATTTCCAATACTCTCGCTTGTTTGCCTATTACAAAAAGAATAACAGGTCTACTTTATGTTTTTTTTACCAGACCTCTAGACTTCTAGAGTTCTAATACCGGGTGTACAGTTGAAGACCAATCAAAATAAAATTGATTCACAGAATGAAAATCTTAATGGTTTGGGCTAATTGAGGATGATTTCAATTTTTTTTTTATTTGTTTAACACGATTTTTGCAATGATTACTTAGGGCTAATCATTCACTTGAACTTCTGTTTGAAGATAATTTCAGATAAAGTTCTAGCTTAGAAGACGGTGACTGGGTATGCGTGATAAAATTTCAATATTTTGCATAAATTTAACTAGTTTTCTTGGTAAGGAATTAGAGACTAACTATCGGTTAAAATGCTCCTAAGAATATTTTTACAATATTCTACAAGGTATAGCGCTTCAGAAAGGATTAAGAATTTGTCGCGGAAAGACTTAATTATTATTTTCTTATCCTCAGACTATTTGTACAACGATCGGCTGAAGTTAAACCTACGGTTAAATTATTCTTCGAGTTTGAAGGTACGTGTGAGGTAATAAATTTTGGAGCTTTTTATATCTTAACATGTTTTTCTAATGGACCGATTAGGGTTCATCGTTTGATAAATTTAGTTTTAAAGCTATTTTCACACACAAAGTGTTCAATAAGGACAGGTCTCCGAATGCATTCTTCCATTCCAGAGGCCTGTCGGAAACTAGGGCTTGCCTATGTGGGAACCCGATAGAAAATTGGAAGCATGTGCTCGCCATTTTATTCGGATTTCAGAGACTTGGATGCTTTTGGATGTTTTCATCACGCGCTTTCGTTAGGCGACGTGCTAAGAGACGAGGGTTGGACAAGCTTGTCTGACTCTTGTCAGTATCCTCCAGGATATCTGAGACGGTAACTAATGAAATAACTGAAGGATGAGTTGCATGCAACTCTGAAGTCTCGCCCGATGCTTCTCTTTCTGCACATTGCTATTGTTGGTACTCGGTTTTGGACCCAGTCCGCATATTCCATCCATCGTGCCATAAGCATGGTATGGATTGTCCTTCTTCGTTAACTGCAGCTTAGTCGGCTTGCATTTTTCTTTCTTCATAATTTCGTTCTCGCTTTTGCTGGTACCACGAACCCATCTTCCAACTTCGGCCTGACAGCGGGAATGGCCCAGTTCAGAAGTTTCATGGTGGGCGTGATTAACACAAATCGAGAGAAAAGCGAGCTTGTTTGCTCGAATGTGGAATTGCACTATACTCGGGTGCTTGGCCCCTAGAAAAGCAGGGGTAAGAAGGACCTCAATCTGACCAAGTAAAGACACGTACCTCTATCTGACATTTATGGACTAATCGTCCCCGGGACATTGAGTGTGACTATTCTCAATCTTTGTACCATCGGTAGGTATCCACTTTAAATATTAGAGTCATCTGTCCGATAAAGATATAGGGCACTCTAGCTTAATCGAATATTGTGGAGATGAACTTTAAACTTTCGACTTTGTTTTCTGAAGTTTTTTAATTTTTATTTTAATCTAAGTTCTTCCATAACTTAAAACACATTTCCTCTCTTAATCATTTAATACATATTTTGAATTTCTTATAACGTGATGATAATTTTTGAGATACAGTGGACAATCGTTGCATGATTATCGTTAAGTAATAAACAATTTAAAAAAAAAAAGAAAGATTTTGCTGTTGAATGTCGGAAGTAGAGTTCGCTAGGAAATGTTATCGAAGCTAATATCATTTACAACAAAACACAATTAAGAGCATTCCCAATGGTACATCATTTCTCAAAGCATTGTTTTCTCTCGACGCTTGTTCATAACTCTCCCATGCTCTGTGATATAGTGATTAGGAAATCAAGAATTCTCTCAAGATTGTTGTGAATGGTAACTTGTTTCCGTAACATTCGCTCTCAGAAAGTTATCATAAAGTTACTTCAAACATAAGTATTATCAAGTTACTTTAATTTTTTTTTTCCTTTCCTCTTCAAAAAATAACAAAACGTTAATTACAAAAACAGCAACAAAAAGGAATTTTATTAAAAAAAAAAAAA
>KK351037.1:1493754-1505875 GCA_000671755.1 Glossina brevipalpis | reverse complement strand
AAAAAAAAAAAAAAAAAAAAAAAAAAAAAAAAAAAACAAGTTATTTTTGTGTATGTGTTTTTGGTTTTGGTTCTGTTTCTTATTCTCTTTTTGGTTTTGCGATATGCGTTAATTTACAACAACAATATCAATTAAATTGAATACATGCACCATTGAACGAATATGAATTTCAGTTTCTTAATATGGCCTCGGTGTTTATGAGAATCTTCAATTTGATATGTATGATGTTGTTAATTGGCCATTGGAGTGGCTGTTTACAATTTTTAGTGCCAATGTTACAAGGTTTTCCATCAAACTCCTGGGTGTCGATCAATGAATTGCAGGTAAATGAAATTAAAATCTTTTTATATGTATATGTGTGTAGCAAAGTATAAAACAGCCACACTAAGTGAGATAACAAAGGGATACAAAGAGATTGTGGCCTACACAGGGTATCCAATGCTCAGAAATGTGCTCACCATTGCCGACTAAATTCATTATTCATTCTTGTATTTTCAGGTAGAAAATTAAATAAATTTCATATAAAAAATATTTATTAATAATTATTAGCAAAAAGGGCTTGGAACAGGCTTGTTTACTCAATGTTGAGATTATGTTTAATTTTTGCTTCAAACCTATCTCTTACTTACCTCGGTAGGTAAACAAGGGCAACATAATAGCGTACTTGATACGTAGCCCGTATAATCTGCCAAGCTCCGATAAAAATTGTTTGTTAGGCCAAGTTGAACTAGGAACATTCCGGGGAAACTTTAAGCCATGCTACGACATTTTGTGAACGAATTTTGACACTGATTTCAGGATGGTTTACGAAGCTCGTCTCCACTTATCTCTTTCGTGATAGATCATGGGGGAAAAGTATGAAAAGGACCAGAAATACAGGTTTTCCCCAAATAAAATTCGCGTTAAATGTTTTATTAATAAATTAGCGCAGACTACCGTCTTCATTGAAATGTATGACTTTTGACCTTCCAGGTCCACGTAAAAGGAAATGACAATTGCCACCGATATTTGAAGAACATTGTGCAAGCAACTACGTGTAAGTATTATATTTACGCGAAACTCGTTTGTCTGCTCTGGGTCCATTCGCTTCTAAGTAATCTATCACTGATACATCTACGTTTGATAATTGAAGGGGGAAGAAAGAAGAACGTGAACGATATTCGTGGGAATTTCTCTACGTAATTATGCTCTAAGTCCACTCATTTCGGAGAATTGATGAATATTGCCTGGATTAGAGAAAACTGCTAACGACAACCGTAAGATCGAGCTACATTTCAATGCCAAGATACCAATATTAGGCATTCAAAGTCCATTAATTTTTCAGCAAACCCTTACTGAATAATATTACTTAGGTTTATTGCGATTGTTCGCGGGACTCTGTTGTAAAAAGGAGTTCTAAGCTAATTTAGATATTTTTTAATTTAACTTCGGAAGTATTTCAATATTATAGTCTTCAATTTCCATTCGATTCCAAGTCTATTCTTCCCGAAGTCTAATAAATTTATTATTTGAAATACTTTGAACCAAATTTAATAAGTAATAGTTGGTTGAAGGGTGAGTACAATTTTTGGGAAACCCTTTATCTGTACACACACATGATAGTCTTTGTATGCCTGCGTTTTTTTTTTTTTTTTTTTTTTTTAATAATTTCCGTTCAGTATGAATATTTCAGTTATTTTCATATAGATTTAGCAAAATTCGTACTTTAGTTATTCAAGTATTCATATCGAGCATTAATTCATAGGAATCATATTGGCTGGAACAATACTCATGGGCTCTATTTAAAGCCATGTCTCATATGCTGTGCATAGGTTATGGCCGGTAAGTATTTATTATGATATCTTTATTAATTAGATTAGTTTAGTTTAAAATCATCGGATATTTTAGCTTTCCGCCTCAGTCATTAACGGATATGTGGCTGACAATGTTGTCTATGATATCGGGTGCTACATGTTATGCTTTGTTCCTCGGTCACGCTACAAATCTTATACAAAGTTTAGATTCAAGTAGACGTCAATATCGTGAAAAAGTCAAACAGGTCGAAGAGTATATGGCGTATCGGAAGCTACCACGTGATATGCGGCAACGAATAACCGAATACTTTGAGCATCGTTATCAGGGTAAATTCTTCGATGAAGAATGTATTTTAGGGGAATTGAGCGAAAAATTACGAGAGGATGTTATTAATTACAATTGTAGGTAAGTGTTTAAGTATCAGAAAGAAAAAAAAAACAAGAAAATATGAAACTTTCTCTTTAACGAATCTACTGAGAGAGAAATTTGTCAATATTTCTCTCTTTTGTTCTCTCTCTCTTTGTCATTCTGTTATCCGCTCATTGTCTCATCGCTTTCTGTCATATATAATTCAAACATATTAATATAACTGAGAGAGAGAGAGAGGGAGTGACAGCGAGAAAAATGCAAGAGAGATATAAGTAGAAAGAGAAAAAGGGGAACACCAGTTATTCCCCTTTTTTCTGGGCGGCTCTACAAAAAGTTACTAATAAACGAAATAAAAAATGTGATAATAAATTACTTTTTCTCATTACAGATCTCTCGTTGCGTCAGTGCCTTTTTTTGCAAATGCTGACTCCAATTTCGTTTCTGATGTTGTTACAAAACTTAAATACGAAGTATTTCAACCTGGTTAGTATCTTTATAAAATGTATTGCTGTTTTCAGAATAAACCATAAAGAGAGTTAAGCCTTTATTCTATGTATGGTACAGTCACACACTTCATCACTAGTGTAAGCAAGAAAGTTTATTAAAACATTAATAAAATAAAATAAAAAGAATTAATTAATAACTTTAAAATTACATACAATAGAGCCTACAAACGTTGGCACTCATCCTACTTTAGTCCGAGAATTTATTTATTGGGTCTAAGGGAATCACAATAGTAATAACAATAATAAAAATAATAATAATAATGAACTACATGCAATAAACTGTAAAAAAAGTTAGACGCCCGTTTCCTTGGATTAGTTTTCCATGTAAATTATTGCAGAATAATTGTTTTGTAATAAAATACAGTCCTTAACGCCCAACTAACAATTGAACGCCTTGTGAAACAGGTCAAGTCGGTGAATGTCAATAGGGTGCACAAAACTGTAGGGGCAGAGTGAAATGTCGGGTTTCTATAGATATGTGTTATATATTATAAGGATACTATCATACACGATGACCACTTGATAGGCTGGCATTTCGACTGTGAAGTGTAATAATGAATCCATATTTCCTCCAATGTCACCTCATATTTATTTAACCAAGACGTTGCTGTTTTTGGTCAAAAATGAACAAACGCCGTTCCCACTTCGAACAGAAATTTCTCACGAAGAGATGTTCATGCAAAATAGTGAATACACTGCCTTTTGATATCCACTTTTTCATGTAACTTCACTTTTAGATCTTTTATGTACTTTTTTTTGATATGTTTCCTGGAATAGCAATTAGATGACGAGAGCGATCAGCAATATTTGTATTCGTAGGATTTCTCGTTTAAAGTTAGCAAATCGTCGAAATATTATTATTTTCAACCGAGAAGAGTTGCCACAACACGATTTTTGATTTGAATGGCATTTTTTTTTCATTAAAAAAGCAAAAGCGACTGATATTCTGATACGTTATAAAATTTTGATACGTTAGATTTGAAAGCTGCTATTAAGTAAAAGGCAAAAAAATCCGATATGTAATCCCATAAACTTATTGAGTAATATAATATATTTATGTAACGTCAGGTGGGTTATTTAGCAAGGAAAAGATNTTTTTTGGAATATATGGTTTGATCAGATGGCGCTAGTACACATCTGCAGTAACAGTTTCATTCGGTATTAGTAGTCATATACTACATCCAGCGTATGCAGACCGAAACCTGAATTAAATCATGCATTTATTGCATTTAGGTTTGTAGTAGATCCACTTGTCGTCGCCAATCATAATACGCCACATGAAACTATTCTGTTTTTGCTTGGCAAGCAATGAAACTGCGATATTGAAACGGTTCAAATGGCATTTTCAATCAATTCAGGTGGTAGTCATTTCTCTTCCTTTCCATCGAACGTAAACGTCTAAAAACGTTTGATTTATCAACTGCCGAGCAGTTCGAAAGTTCTTTGAGAATTTGAGCTGGCTTTTCGTCCCATAAGTCTAGCAATTCACTGACTTCGAACTTTTTTGGTTTTCCAAGCCGTTCTTTACCATTGACTTCGAAATCACCACTTTTAAACCGTTGAAACCAACACCCACAATTGTCACATGATGGAGTATCATCACCGTAAGCTTTTAAAAGTTTTTAATGGGCTTCGGTAGTAGATTTCTTCAAATCCTCCTTTTTTCCTTTTTACCGAAGCGAATTTATTTCAAATCCGTTTCTACTCGTTGTTTCGTGAAAGAAACTCCCATCCCCATTTTATGTACCACATCTACGATAATTTTATATTGTTTCCTTCGCAAGCACCTTAAGTTATAAAAGCATACATCTCATCCAAACATTTTTGTTTCAAAGCATTTACAGACCTTCAGTTCGATGCAAAATTTGATGCAGGTCGTTATTTCCTTAGCGGTTGCTAATCGTAAAGTAGTGACTATCTCATCAGACATAATGCTTGACTTCGCAGAAGCAGCCGGACGGTTTCCTTGCATACAGCATAAGCTAGCGATCTACGAACAGATGCATTCTCTGATTTTTTCCATTCAGTCCCATCGGCGGCGGAGTGCTGCTCGATTTCTGATTTTCGAAAAATTTTGATTAGTCTGGTTGTCACTCTTAAGCGTTCGATTTTGGTTCCGTTTTATACCGAGTATGCAGGTGATATTGCGACGATCATTTGGATCACTGCAAGAGATCGAAAGTTCTAGATGCAAATTTTCGAAAATTATCGGTGATGTTTCGAAGTTGTCTCAATTTTTAATCTATTGTAATCGCGTATGTGNTTATACTTTACGTAGATTAATAGAATATTGTTTGTATGTTTGTATCTTTAATTTTCTTTAATTTTTTTTTGTAATGTTACGCCTGAATTTCATTAAAGGAGAGTTACAATGTCAAGAAACTTAAAGAATATAGGTGATAAAATAAACGATAAGCCATTCATTGCGTAAGATGGCTACAGAAGCTTTAGGGATAAGAAAGTAAGAAAACCACTCTCAGCTCTGGACAGGTCGTGATGACTTCGAAACACTCAAATGAATATATAAAAAAGGTTCAGTTTAAAAAAAAAAAAAACAAAAGAAAAGACAAAAAATAAAAAAAAATATAAAAAATTAAAAAATACTCTACAGAAAGCATGCGCAGAACAAGTACAGTCGTGAAAATGTTTTTAAAGCGCCGATGCAAAAGGATTTAAAGATAAGAATGGAAGATACCTTTATAGTTATGACATTATTTCTACATCATTTTCTACATGCTCAGTACCTGAATGTCGTTGAAATTTTGTTTCGAGGTTAATATAAGACTTTGGAAGAGTTTTTTTTCTTTCCGTTTTGTAAAGGGTAATCCAGACCGAATCTTGAACCAAACATCGAAAAACCGTTGTATCTTAATTTTGTTTGCTACATTAAGTATTTATGCCCTTTCCCTTCAAACAAAGTCCGTATCGTTGGTTCGTGAAAAGCGCAGATTTTGTTTACAATCTCAATGGTTTTTACAATTATTTAAAGGAGTTTAGATCTGTAATGCTTGTTTGACTCGAATATCACATTATTCTCCTCTCAAGCTACAACTATCGGTAAACAACTCTCTATTACAATTGACTATTACGACTCTATATCACGACTACTGACTTCTTCAAACTGACTCCCTGTGCAAAAATGGAACGTTCGACCCCGCCCACTCACATATAATAGAATATTAAAATTTAATTCTTTTTGTGAAAATGTTTGTACCNAGGTGATATTATTATAAAAGAGGGTACAATAGGAACCAAAATGTACTTTATACAGGAAGGTGTGGTCGATATTGTTATGGCCAATGGAGAGGTAAGTTAAAATAATATTTTACATATTTTCTATCTTATAAGAAATGAAATATTTGATATTTTATGTGTCCAGGTCGCCACATCGTTATCAGATGGTTCATATTTCGGTGAAATTTGTTTATTAACGAATGCCCGTCGTGTGGCTAGTGTTCGAGCGGAAACGTATTGCAATTTATTTTCATTGAGTGTCGATCATTTTAATTGCGTACTGGACCAATATCCATTAATGAGAAAAACAATGGAGACTGTGGCAGCTGAACGTCTCAATAAAATCGGTAAAAATCCTAATATTATGCAACAACAACAAAAAGACGAACAAATCAGTAATCCCGAGTCGAATACCATAACAGCGGTAGTGAATGCTTTAGCAGCTGAGGCAGATGATTGTAAAGATGAGTAAGTCGCAAAAGATATATTTTAAAGAAATAAAAAAACAAAAACAAAAACGGAAAACAAGTACAAAATAATGATTATTTTTTTTTTTTTTTTTTTTTTTTTTTTGAATATTTTAATCTTCTTTAGTAGTGACCTCGATAACAAAGAGAATTTATTACATGGCTCACAGTCTAGTATAACAGAGCCGATACAAACGATACGAGAAGGTTTACCGCGACCGAGAAGCGGTGAATTTCGTGCTCTATTCGAGGGTAATACACCATGACACTGAGAACCGCCAACAGCAATATCAACGCCAACAATACAATTGCAGCAGCAGCAACAACAACGCGTGCATTTGCGAACATTTGCTCATGATTCAAAGCGAGCAACATTATGAGATGTCATCATCAGCAACAGCCACAGCCATCATTATTACAGCAGCAGCCGTAGAAAACGCAACAGCATTAGTGTTAATAGCCAAAGCATTACCAGCATCGAAAGCATTAATAACCGCATCCGCATCCGCATCAGCATCAGCATCAGCATTCGCATATATATATATATGTATGTCTTAGCAATTTTCTGCTAACAATTCAACTAAAACCAAATCAACAAACAGCAACAACAACAACAACAACAACCAAATTTCTGCATTGTATAAAAATGCTTTATAATGTAGTCGAGCGATTAATGGATGGCGATGAGAAAAAAACAAAACAAAAAAGCAAAACAAAAAAAATTATTCCTCCTCCTAGAGAAAAATAGTTAAACCCACATACATACACAGCAAACACACACACAGAGACACACATACATGTATACATAAACACACGCACACACACACACACACACACACACTCAAATTTACCCCATTCAAACTACAGACGCACTACATATATAAAGAAACATCCGACAACACTGGCTAACTTGTACTTGCCCTGCTTCCATACCATACTCCCATACTCAATAACCAGTTACTGGATGTGTGTGAGATAAATATTTATTTTAAATATTTTAAATTTAAATTTAAAAATTCATTCTAAATCAACAAAACTTATTCTGCAACAATTCCTTTAAAATGGTAAAAACTTGAGAATTGATTGATTTTGATTTCTTGGGTGATTGTCATAATCTGACCTCTTGAATCTGAATTGATTCGTTATAATTATTTGTGTTTATTCCATAAAAATGATGACAAATTAAAACTACATTAGCGATGATGTGTTAGTACTATGGAGATGCATTTAACTTGGTTACTTCATTTAATTTCGAACAACATGACTTTACATGATTTCAAAATTTTCCAATCCAAGGTGACGATTTTATTTTCAGTTTTATATCGCCGGCATAAATCACTAGGCAATAGGTAGTTAGAAAATTCAACTAGTTATTGATTATAAGGACATAATGAACAGCAACGGATTAAACGATTTTAAGTTTCGAGGCATAAGTAAGTGATTCTTATTTAAGTCACTGAAACCATAGTCAAAAATTCTTAAGAAATTGATTCGCAGTTTGTTATTTTCCTCTACGACGACTCTTTCCCTTATAGAAATCGAAACTAACAAAAGTTATTTGATAAATACGTGAAGTGCTTGTTTTGCTCATTTATTGCTCATTTATCTTATTAAGCGAAAAAAGTTATTGAATAAATGTCTTCGGAATCATAACAATAACTTTAACCTTAAATCGCTAAGCGATTCCAATTTTGAAAGTTAGGATAGTTGGTTACCTTGCAAGGCCGATGAGACAATTTCCAATTGTTGTTTTTTTTTCCCTCTGCTTTATGATAAATATCATTTGATATTTACCAAGAACTATATGAAGTCAGTTCGCTTTACAAAACTTCCAACTCGATAAGGTGTAATAAACCGATACATTTCAATTCGTATCTAACTTAGCTTAGAAAGGTTCTATGTGATACTGACGAGCGGTTTAATGAAGCTATCGAATTACTAAAGATCCAGCTGTGATGGCAAGGACGATTGTTAGCGTCTAATGCTTTTTCCCGTATAATGTCTTTTCTCTTTATATTCTAGTTGTTTTGGGATTTGTTCTGTTTATGGTTAGAGAGCGAGTCGATTCTAAGCTTGATATTCAAAGTTCTTCTAAATTAATGTAGATATGTTCACACGGTCTTAAAAATCATTCTTTCGTCAATATGAAAATTGAAATTGACTTGAAATTGAAATTTATAGAGTTTGAAATATATTTGCCTGCAAAATAGATTCAATTTCTACTTCTCAACGCATAAAGCAATACCTTTTGAGAATTAAACGAAACAATACAAACAAAAAAATCTATAAATTATGTTATTTTTGTAGAATAGTTTATCGAGATTCGACGATTTACTTACACCCGTGCGTCCGTTTCAACTCTCATGATAGGAAGATCGGACTTAATGTATAGATATTTTTGATTTTGAAAAGTACAAGAACTCACTTAGCCATTGATGCGTATCAATGAAAGAAAATTGTAAAAAAAAATATTTCAATATCTTTTTTTTTTGCATTAACTTAACATTAACCGGCTTTGACTGCTTTCAGTAAGAAGTTCAAAAATTATCTATTAAAATGATACTACATTCGCCGTCTATTCGCGAAAATCTGACGGTAGGTACTGAAGATTCGTTCTAGAATTTTATAAATTCTCTTATTGCCTTTCTTAGAAGAATGACGGAAATTACAATTTTATCCAAAGTTGAAAATAAGTTAACAAGGACTATCTCCAGTTAAGGAAATTTTCTAGACGAACTTATTGTATCTCAGTTTCAGTTGTGGTTAGGAAATGTAATCGATTTTATTTTAAAACGAGTAATTTTTTTAGTTAAAATTGAATCGTTCTTTATCTCTGTCTCGTAAACATTATGCTTTTCTGATTCTTTCTTGGTTTCTCCTAAGGTCTTTTTCAGACTGTTTTTATATTTAATATATGTAATGAATAATATTTAATAATATAACAATTTTTATTTTTTATATTATATATTGTCCCTTAAGAGAACCTCTCTAATATACTAAGTTTTCGCGGGTGTTTTAAACATAACCCTGAGATTTGCAGCCGTGGTTTCATTCTTTGTTTATGCGCCGGGATAAGCAGGTATTGATTTTTACTTTTTTTTAAATGTTACTTGTTATGAACTAAGTTTTGGATGAAATCAGAACCTGAATATTGGCAAATTTTTAATTCTCTTTCTCGTAACTTATAGGCGTGGATTCTTAGTTATTGGGTCTATACTAATTAATTAATTAATTTTCTCTACCTGTGATTAGTTGTACATAAGGATTGACCTTTTAGCACTTGCGTATGGATTCTTGCTTATCTATATTGCAAAATTAAGATATTCGTTCTTAGATATTCAATGGGTATTACTTACTCGCTAGATATCAGTAGATTTTTAATTGTCCATTGCAACTTCTTGATATTAACTTGCTCCCTTCGCTCTTTTTTTTCGTAACCTGTATATGTTGATCCGTTCTTCGCTTTTTTTTGTTTGTTTATTTTTTAAAGAGAATCTCATATTGAATCTTAAACTATAATAAATAACAGTGAATAATGAAATTTTTTTTTATACACTGCCCCCTCTCTCCTTCTCATACTATGTAATGAATGTCTCAATAAGAGTGCACTATTTCATTCAAAAATAAAAACACGTATTTTTAAAATTTTTTTGTTTTTATTAGGAAGGAGGTCACATTCGTCAATTTTCTGTCCAAAGTGTTTGGTGAAATTTCAAGTTGTTGAGCACGATGATGAATTGCCCTATTTTCGGCGAAACTCTCGTTTAGAGTAACAATGTCTTCAAGAGAGCAACCGATACGTCAACGAAAAGAAGACTTATGTTGTTGACACAACGTATGTTTTTGTGCACATGTATGGTTGTATGTATGTTTTTGTCCACAAGGCATGGTAATCTAAGAGTGACTTCATTGTGTTTTCTGTCTTTCTATCTATAATCGACTAAGTTTGTGCAAAATTTTTTGACTACTCTTTGAGTTTTCAACACATTACGTGCACTTTCTTGAACGAAAATTCGGAGAAGTTTACGAGCGGTCTCAGTGTAATTTTCCCGTTTTTTTGTAGCGAGTTTTCATAATTAAAACGGGTGTAGCGCTCTATTTTTAATAATCCGAACGATTATAGGCGATAAATATGAAATTTCAGAGTTGCCATTTACTTGAGAAAAAAAATTCCATAAAATTTAAATATTAAAAATATCCTTCATTTAAAATGTAATGATTTTACGAGTTTTTAATATAATAATTTGATCCAAAAAAAAAAAAAAATGTAAAGAAGAAAAACATCACTTAATTAATTAATTAATTATGGAAGCTAAGATAAAAAAGTTTAGTTAAAGTAATAAGGGGAAAAGCAATACGGTTTTATTATCATATTATTATAAATTAATAAGCAAAACTTTATGGTTTTCAATGACAGTCTATTAATCAATGATGACTTTATATTTGACCCAAATATTGTAAATAGAAATGTTTATTTCTCTTCACCGAATTTTGGGAATAATGACTTTTCTTCTATTTCGTCTGATACATAAAGGATGTAAGCCCAATGAAGTCGCACTTATGTTTTCAAAAATTTTAACAGATGGAAAGCGATGTAATATGAATATAATGCTGTTGTTTCAGTTGAAATATGTGAGAATATAAGCGCGGCTTCATTGAGTTTACAGTCATAAAGATTTATTTCTTCTTTAAGTGTACAAGAACTGATCAACGGGATAATATTAAAACCAAGAGAATGTAAAGCGAAGATATTCTTTTTCCCTTAACGTGAACACATGAAGATATTCTTCATTTATTCCTTAAATATTTGACATTAATTTTTTGTTTTTTGTATATATCATGATTTGTTGTTATTATTGATCCTTTCTCTGCCTATTTCTAGTATATTGGATAAATATTTGATTCTCAAGTCTACTAAGACATGATATTCATTCAATATTTTCAATATTCCGATTTAATTGAGGCAATCACCCAACAACAACCAAAAAAATCCAAGTAATTACCATACATGGAATTGCTTCGCACATTTTTTCTAATACTAATGCATGCCAGGATACAAAAAAAAAACACAAAAGTTTATAACGAAATAGATCCATAATCAACTATAACCACAAAAAATCAACTCCTTAAATAATTTAAAAATAAAAATAAAAAATATAAAAAAAAAAAAATATAACAAATTTTTTCAGCTCCGCAAACTGTGATGACTTATATATAAGAAGAAAAAAAACAAAAGAGATATAAAAACAAAATAAAAGGAAATAAAACAAAAACCAGAAAAAACACAACAACGCTATAAAAGATAAACGAACAAAATTGCATTAAGAAAAAAAAGAAAGCAATCTATTCTCACATAACAACAATTATATATAAAACACCAGCCCTTCCCCCGCCCCCCTGCCCCCCTTACATTTCATAACAAACACAAACCGACACACATCCTAACTAAAAAAAAAAACAAAAGAACAAGAAAAGCATAAAAAATAAAAAGGAAAAAGGAAAGAAACTTTAAATGCCCGGCCCACCTTACTTGTAATCTAGACATCCCAAGCTCCTATTTGCATTTCGTTACAATGGCCTGATCCTTTCTCTCGCTCTCTCCTTCTTACTTTCGATGACGATTAAGTTTTGTAGACAAACTTTTCGAACATTTGCTTTATCGTTAAAATTGTTATTAAATTAAATATGAAAAGATAACCACATACATACATACATACATACGTACATACACCTTTGCCTCCGGTTGGATAA
>KK351037.1:1470755-1486927 GCA_000671755.1 Glossina brevipalpis | reverse complement strand
ACAAAAACACCGTATTTTACTTGCGATTAAAAAATATGGAAGAAAGTTTACATTAGACAAAAACAAAACATATGAGAATGCATTTCATACTAAAAAAAAAAAAAAATAAAAAAAAAAACAATAAAAAAAACAATAAAAAAAACAATAAAAAAAACAATAAAAAAAAACAATAAAAAAAACAATAGTTCATTTTTATAAGAATTGATAATAAAAAAAAAAACTGCAATCAAATAACTAAATATAATAATTCAATAACGCTTCCAAAGCTAAAAAAAAAAAAAAAAAGTTAACTCATAAAAGTCACTAAATAAATTTTGTTAAAACAGCTTCCGAATGAGATCAACGTTGTAACGAATAATTCGTTATATATGGCCTGTTTGTTTCAGATGAATACGTAGATAGATTAATGCAAATTTTGATCATCATTTAATTGTAACATAATCTCATCACAAAATGGATTTGTCGACAACAGATTAAATGGTAATTGTCGTAGACATGGAGGTGCATCGTCTTGTTTGTTTAAAATAAGCGAAGTATTACATGTAAGGAGATCATAAATGGCTTCATAGTCTATACCGAGTTCATCTAACCAAATCAATTCATCAAGAGTGGCATACTCACCCAATTCTAACATTTCAAACCTGAAGGATAAACAACATAATCCAATAAGAGTTTAGAATAATCCGTCACAATGTACGTAAAAATTATTTCAAAAAAAAAAAAACCACTTAAAAAAAAAACAAAAAGAAAAAGTCTCACGTTGGAAAATCTTCTCGCGGATGATGTAAACGTTTACCGTTACGCTAAATGAAACACAAAAATAATTAAGAGAGTTAGATAATAAGAACAACAATGCTAGTTTCTGAAAAGCAAACCTTTTCAATATTACAATCTTCCCAATTGTAATCATATGATGCATAACGATTTTCAATTAGAGCCGTATTAATTTGAATCACATTATTTTCACACGTATTACAAATTACCAAATAAAAGATATGTTCCTATTGATGAGTAATAGTAGTAACGAGTTAAAAATATTAAGCAAAAAATAATTAGAAAAATAATTAGAATTCAAATTTCTTTACCTCAATATTAATTTCAGATATTTTAGCAAAGACTATCGTTTCAGTTACAAGACTTAAGAAATAATTTGTAGCTTCATGACTCCAATGCAATTGACGCGGTTTAACATACGATAAACAACCACGTAAAGCCTGTGCCGGTAATTCACAAAAATTCGTAGTCAAATATTTAATTTTAACGATATCAACTTCAGACACTGTACCATAATCCACAAAAGACACCTTTATAGCGTAGAAAATTTCATAAAAATTAAAGGAAATTCGTTCTAGCAAAGCAATAATACTCTTCTTATCTCACCATAACTTTATTTCCAACCGGATGTCTTACGATTATCGCTCTATGCCATACATTCTCATATGGTGCAGCGCATACTTGTCCTGGCTTCAAGCAATCTATTGGTATACGCATTTCATCTAAGTTTAACCTTTTATACCACTGCCTTGAATAATAAGAAAATTATTATAAATAATGATTTTCTTTTTTAAAAAAAAAAAAAAACTAGTTAGCTCAAATCTGAAAAACTCGGCCGAAGCAGTGAAACGAAAAATTTTACGACGTGTTTCGACGTGTCCGTGGAAGAAACTATCATAAATAACGATTGTTAACAAAACATACACCGAACATAAATATAACAAAGAATCTAAAGGTTTAATCCAATAGTACAAAGAGCTTGAAACAACAACAATAATTACGGAACATATAAAGAAGGCTTTGAACAGGTTTACCTAATCTCAGATAATATTAATAATATTTAATTAATTAAATTAAATTAATATTTAATATTAAGCTATATAAGGAAAATCAATAATATAAATTTAATTTAAAAATTTCATGTTCACGTTAGTAGCCATTCAAAGTTCTTAGGGGATATATTGCATACAACTCATATGTTTTCTTCGCTTCGTTACAAAGGGAATTTTCTTCTCCGTTATTATTATATCGTTAAGCGGTTTCTCAAAATATAAATATTTCTTGAAAGAACTGTTCCTGGAAACAATTCCTTATTGTTAGATATTCACAGGAGTGTTACTAAAACAAGAAAAGTACGCATAAAGAGGCATAAAGAGTTCATTTTAAACTTTGATGTTTTCCCTTTGGTGTTGTTTTAAAGGCAAAGTACACTAATCAAGAAATCAAATAAAAGCGATCTTTAAAACGGATCAAACTTTTGCAACAAATCATTACAAATTTCGCTTTTCGAATAACTAATTTGATATTTTTTCGCTTTTTCTCCCGCCATCCCGCATGAAACATCAATATTTGAACCGCCTGGATGTTTGCGTTTCCTATAAACAAATTTTAAAATCGGATAAATTTCAAAAGTCGATTGAAATAATGCATTAAGATTTTCTGCAAATTGTTTTTCAAAATTTGGTTTTCAAAAATATATTTCAAAAAATTGATCGCGACAATCTCTGCGTAGGAGTTCGCTACCTATATTTTAAGCAAATATTTCACAAAATGTACAACAAAATATAAATTTTTAAAATTGCAAAAATGATTGAATTTCGTATTGCTTTACTTACCCGATTCGGTACATAAGTGTATCTAATGGGCTGCTATTTGGTTCAATATGAAACCAGAATTTGAAAGGACTATGAATCTAAGTTTTAAATAAAGAAATATATATTCATATATATATATATATATATATATAACTTATAATCATTGAACAAAAAAAAAAATTAATTTCGCAATACCTCTGTTACATATATTTGTAGATATGAACCTACATGAAGATTTCTCGATAATTCAATAGATGGTATCTCACTGCCGAGAGGTATTAAGTGATTAGGAAAATCCAAGCAAAAGAGAAAACCATTCTAAACCAAACGAAAGAACAATAAAAACAAATAAAAACATTATATTTTCTAACTGCACTCACATTAGCGCATTCAGGAACGGCTTCATCTAAATCATTAAGTAGATCTGAATTATTACAAGAGATATTTCCATTTACGTTCATGCCTAATGTAGTTGTTTCTTTATCGTCTAGCGTGACTCCATTTGTATTTTCCACGTCAATTAAATCTTCATATATAGAAAACAATTTCGACGGTAACTTTAATTCTTTCTTATTGTTATTTTGGATCTCATTACTTTCATTATAAATACATTCAGATTTAGGAGACGATATCTCTTCTTGTTGCCTATTTTGTGCAATCGTTGGTTTAGGAAAATGCGTTTCCGAAATCATAGAAGTTGCCTTAGTATTATCATTTATTTGTTTTCTGGCTTGTGTACGTATTGAAGAAAGAAATGCCGGTTTCGAGGATTTCTTTGTGCCGTTCGTATTACCGTCAGTCGTGGTATCCGTCTCATGAACTTGCTTCGTCTTGCTAACGTCTACTGACGTTGACGGCCATGAGAATTTATTTACTCCATTAATGCTTGCATAAGTTACGTTAGAATTCACATTTTTTTGCTTTCTAACATTTATAGGTGTTGACAGAAGAAAAGGCGGTCTTGAGAATTCATTTTCCCCATTGATACCTGCGTAAATGGACGTAGAATTCTCGTTTTCTTGTTTTTTAGTTTGTGTCGGCGTTGGAAAAAGAAAAGATGGCTTTGAGGTATCATTCGTTATGTTCATATTTGTCCGAATGGTGGGAGATTTCTCATCTACTTGCTTTACAACATCTGTGGCGGGCGTTGGCCAAAGAAAAGCCGGCTTCTCGAATTTATTTGCCGCATTAATATTTGCGTCTGTTGCATTCTCTTGTATTTTGCATTTGTTATCGAAAAATTTTTCTAAATCTTGAACTTTTGCTGCGGGAGCTTTTTTACTTATTCCTTTCGCTTTTCTCGGATTTGTTGCACATGTAAATGTTGACGAAATCGTTTGATTTGTGAAATTCCATGGTTGCACAGGTGTAACATTCTGTACGGGTAATTGATAATTGTAAAAATTTGACCACGTACTATTTGGTAAGGTTTGCATAAGCGGCCATTGTGAGTAAGATTTTAAAACTGCTCGGGATAGTTGAAAATTTCTCGCAAGTAGTTGAACTTGCGTCAATCCTTGAACATTACGTACTACGTTATTTTGAAGAGAGGAACTTTGCTCATGTGTGTGTGGTGTCGATAATGGTATTTCACGTGTTTGACTACGATTATTGGTTGATCGTGAATGAGAATGCGATTTCGCATTTGCTTTATGACCAGGCACTTTACCGCGTTTTCGCGGTTTCTTTTGTTCCTTTACCAGTTTCTCTATATGTTTCGATTTTTCACTGATAACATTATGTACCATGGCATTGGGACCTCTGCCAATAATCTAAAAAAAATAAAAAATTTTTTTTCTTTTTTTAATTTTGGTTTGTAAAAAATAAGGATGGAGGAAGTAACTCCAGTATCTTGGTTACTTTCTTCTTGAACGGTCGAGAAGGAAGTATTTAAAAAAAAATTGAATAGCAATTTTCAAAAAATAACAGCAACAATGTACCTTTATAGTGTCTGATATGGAACGCAGAAAATCCTCAAGTGTATCGTAACCGAATTGGCGAAATGGAATATGTTCGCCTTCGGTCTCTTTGAAATCACGATTCAATTGTTCAACGTTAATACTTTCAGGAGAGGAAAGCACAAGAGATTTGATTATCACTTTCACGTCGCTTAAACCACCCATATACATTTCTACTATTGATTATTATCACTTTTAAATCAAACGAGAAAATAATTCAGTTTCTTAAGAAAACAAGAAATTCCGGCGTTTCCAGAGTAGCCAAGCTCATTAACATGACGAAGACATAAGAATATAAAAAAAAAAGGGTTATAATTAAATTATTTGTCAATTCTACATTGTATAATGGCAAACTTACATAGTATATGAAGAGCAGTACTTAAAGACAATGAAACCCTGCGCTTTCCCACAAATTGAAACATATGGAAAACAATGTAGATGAACACATTGATGCCGCATTGTACGCAACTAGCAAGTAAAACAAAAAGAAAAAAGTTAGAAGTAATAAAACTGGTTTACTTCAAGTTTAAGTGCTTTTTATTTGATTTTATATTTCATATTGCATTATATATTTATTTACAAAATTTCAGTTTCAACAGAGGCGACTTATTAATCAATTTAAAATCTATTTCCCACAAAAGTTTTTATTAGATGGTATTAAACTAAAAGAGTGATTCGGAATTATGGAACAATTAGTAAGGGGAGATAAGATTTTTCGGTGGCACCGCAAAATTTAGACTGGATATTAAAATTAAGTGAACGTTGAAAGTTTATTTGTCTTCAAGTATTAACCTTCAACTAGAAAAAAACATGAGAACTTTATATTCAAGTCCGGTAGTCGTCCAAAAAAAATCCATAGCTTTGTGAACTGTAAGATCCAATACCCATCGGGCTAAAATTATACTATGCATCGCGCACTACCAATAGTACTATAGAAAACCGACCTAAAGAAAAAGTATTGTAAAACGTGTTAACTTATTCTTTGCTTGCCTTATAATTATAAAGAAGAGACCCAAATTTGCGGGGACAAATAATGCTTACACGTTTGCACCTATGCAATAAAGGAAGTTTCACTGGTTGATAAAATCATCAACTTTTTTCTTCCATCAACGTTCATTAGACAGTGCTACGCATGTAGCCGCTAAGTTTTTCCATATGACTTCTCATGTTTCTTAAATAATCTTATCTTATTTGTTCTCACTTTAAGTTTGGTATTGCAATTTTTTATGTCGATTTCTCTATATTTCCTACCCGAACCATATGTTAGTTACCTAATTTTCTTATAAAATGATATGAATGATGATGAGACAGACATGTGCGGCCTCGTTATGTCTACTACGTTCAACCTGAAGTTGTCACCCAGGCATGGGAACATAAACTAGGCATCATTGTATACAGTGCGTATTACCACAAATTCCAACACATAAAAGACAATGTAAACGAACACAATAAAACCGTTGAATTAATTTTTGTTTTTTTTTTTTTTGTCTCCAAGGCATTGGAATATAAACACGGCTTTATTGTGTTTGCAGATATATTTATATAAATATTTTTTCACTTAGTATATCATGCGATATTTGATATATTTCGAAATATGGTAACACCTTTTACTATTTGTATGATTTGTAATTATGGCAGCACTACTAATCTCCTTCTCTTTATTCAATTCTTTTGGTTTCCTTTTCTTAATAAAACAGCAAGAAATATGTCTAAAAGAGGTGAATTTTTGTTAAAATATTAATCGTAGTGAATCGTGAGAATATGAAAATGTTTCTTACTTTCTTAATGATTTACAAGCAACATATGACTTTAATAAACATAATGACATTAATATATTTATACTTTTCTTACGGAATTGTACTATAGGACGTGGTGGTACCGCGGGAGGAAAGTTTCGCATATCCCTTGGTTTGCCAGTAGGCGCTGTAATGAATTGTGCTGACAATACTGGTATTAATCTTTCTTTTGAAAAAAATGTAAGGACTGTTAAAAAAATATATATATGCAGGTGCGAAAAATCTATATGTTATTGCTGTACACGGAATCCGCGGTCGCTTGAATCGTTTACCAGCTGCTGGTGTCGGTGATATGTTTGTGGCTACAGTGAAAAAGGGTAAACCTGAATTAAGAAAAAAGGTACGCGCAGAGTGACTAAATACAAATTAAAAAAAATGTGCAGATATTTTGGAAATGGTATGGAATTAGTGAAAAAGTGCCGTAAGTGGTTGATCCGTTCTGAACGTGGTTTTTAAAGCATAATGTTTTATTAATAGAATCACAACAAGACTCAATTGTTAGCTGCGGACTTTAAAAAATATAAAGAGAATTAAAAAGTTCAATGTCTACAAAACTCTGCCTATAAGTAACACAAAACAATTGTTAAAGAATTCGTTTGAATTGTTAACGAATGGTTGAGGAATTCATACTATTTCCTTTCCAAACTGCTAAGCAAAACTATTACTCTTGTTTTTATTATTAAACACAATTTTTTGTTTTAGGTAATGCCAGCGGTAGTTATACGCCAGAGAAAACCTTTCCGTAGGAGGGATGGTGTCTTCATATACTTCGAGGATAATGCAGGGGTTATAGTAAACAATAAAGGTGAAATGAAAGGTTCTGCTATCACTGGTCCTGTTGCAAAAGAATGCGCCGATCTATGGCCTCGTATAGCCTCTAACGCGAGTTCAATTGCTTAAAAATTTGCTTAGATTTTTAAATAAATTCCATAAAAAAATAATTAATTTTTTATTTTATTTATTTTTTAATGAATCTTTTAAAGAAACTCAAAACTGTATACAATTACACAAGGAGAGAACAGTTTTCTTTTGAATTTTTATTTGGTCGGCTCAGTACGTTCGGTGGGTTTAGGTCGTGTTATATCCAAGCTAATACGTCCAGTGGCTCCTTTAAATAAAGCATAGCAAACCTCAAATGTACAACCTTCCAGTGAATCACCATTAAATTTGGTTATGAAGTCACCGCGTTGTAGCTTATTATCGATGTCAGCATAACTAGCGGAGGTCTGCAAGGATGATTATAAATAAAGATATGTGTTTGAACGAAGCAGCACTTACAATATCAGATATTGTGCAACCTTTCTCGTTGGGCGCCAATGACAGGCCCAATTCCTTACCCGATTTCTTAGTAAATTCTACTTTGAAATTCTCAACTTCCGGCGGGTCTGCTCGATAGACTAAATATGTTACCTTATCGTAAGCGGTATGGAATAGTTGATGCACCTTTAGAGTTGTTGTTTCATTGCATTTAACTTGAGCTCCGTTCACTTCAACTATATGATCGAATATTTTCAGAAGTTTATCACTAGCTATAACACCTTTCGGATAAATGTGGGTTATGACGCAACCAGTCTACAGATACAGAACAAAGATGTCTTTTACACGGTAGCAATTGAGAATATTCAGAATATCCATTATCTAAACGCTTTTGAGCAAAATGCTACGATTGCGGCTAAAAAAGGAAAGGAGTCTATGTTTGCCTTCGGACAAGTCTTGGATATTCACTAGATTAACCAAAATTGCAAATTGTTGACATTTCATTAGACTTATTAAGACTACGCTTATAGTAAACTTTCATATGAAATTTGTGTACACCGAAGATGGACCGATTTTTATTATATCGGTCGATTGAGAATCATTTTCTGAGTTGATCTAACTTTGTTTATCCATGAAGTTTTATGTTCAAACTACAGATCGCCATATTTGGGGACGTTTTGACAAGTTTTGAAATACTAACGTCTGTTTTTTACCCATAGTCCGCGGTCGGTTCAGGTTTTCGCGTCCCTCTTATATTTGTGTATATATAACGATTCTTACGAAAACAAAATATTGGTGACGAGTTAGTGATTTTTAACAAAATATACTTAAGATTAAACTTTTTTCTTTTTCTTGGATATGTCATATATTAGTTTGGGGAAAAGGTAATCCATTGTTTTTCAATTCGAAATGTTAAATAAAGTCCTGAAGTTCTTATAAGATTGGATGGATTACCTTTTCCCCAAACTAATAGGCTATGTTTTGATTGTAGTGTTTAGTTCGATAGTTTATGTGAAAATGTTTAAGAGTTAGAATTGTCTCGCTCCTTTGGGTTTATTGTTTTAATACAAGAATAATAACAATTTAGAAATTCTACTCTCTATTAACTATGTTTATTGTCTCTCAATTTCCTGTATGAATTGTACGTTTGCGCTTTCGTAACTGAATATTAGATTGGGGAAAAGGTAATCCATCCAAACTTATAAGAACGTCAGGACTTTATTTAACATTCCGAATTGGAAAATAATGGATTACCTTTTCCCCAACCTAATATATTCTATTACCTTTCTCTCTCTGTTTCTCCTGCAATGTTATGTTGTTCACTTGTGGAGTATATTAGGTTGGGGAAAAGGTAATCCATCCAATCTTATAAGAACTTTAGGACTTTATTTAACATTTCGAATTGGAAAATAATGGATTACCTTTTCCCCAACCTAATATTTGTTTTTTATAACCACCGCGACGCGGAGGGTATAAGTAAAATCATCGTAACGCACACAGACCCCATAAACTATAAATATATTCTTCATCCGCTCGAACAGCAGAGTTGATTTAGGCTCATCGCTCGTCCATGCATTGAAAATTTGATTGATTGACTTCACAGCTTTGTCTAGATCTATTTTAGTAAAAACTATCCATGCAGCATACGACGTTTGTTGAACGATCTTTGGAATATTTTCTAATCCCGTTTCACACACAACCTCCTACCACAAGATAGCTATTAAACGGCTTTCCAATTCCTATATTGTTGTGTATGCACTTATAGTTTATAGTTTTTATGCTATTAAGTTAACTAACTACCTTTTTAAATTAATTTCTTGAATTTCTTCGCTTTATTTCATATAAAATTTTATGACTATTTCCATTAGTCGCAACAGTTATATCTTATTAGACACTTCTGCTTTGTCAACACTGTCTTCTTTTTCATCGTTTTGGAGTTTAGCTTGCTTTACATTACTAGCACCATCTACTTCAATAATATCCTCAGCTTTTCTTTTTTTTATCTCTTTTACGTCCTTATCAAATGCTTTTTGTAAAGCTGCTTCTTCTAAGTTTGTTTGGCCAGATGCAGATGTGTCACATTTCATTAATTCTCTTAGCATCATTGTAGCATAAGCCGAAGGAGGTAAACAAAAGTCTAGCAAAAGAGCGCTGAGCTTTTCGGCATCATTTGTAGCATTAATCTCTATTTTATTGGCCTTTTCTCTATCTTTTAAAATTTCCCAATCAGAAGCGATCAATGTTTCTTCAGGTGTTGAATAAAAACGAAATTCCCATGACATATCGATAGGTTTTAAAAGCAATTTTCGATAAGTCCCAGGCATGGAGTATGTTTTGACGTTATTTTTTAAGCTTTGCGAATTAAGTTTATAATGTTCTAAAAATTCCTCGTACCATGATTTCATGATATTATTGGGATAAGTGATGTCGTATCCGGGTAAAGGCAAAACAATATCGTAAATTGTATAATTTCCGCTTTCTATATCGGTTTCGGTTAAAGACTTCACTTTACGTTTAAACAGCGACTCTTTTTCCACTTCCATCGCGGATAAATTTAATTCTTTAGCAAAATCGTCACTTTCTTCAAACTCTTCGATCTGAAGATCATCTAGTTCGATATTAGGATCATCTTTATTACGGTACACCAAATCACCTACTATCAATTTTAGACCAAATTCTTTGACGCGCCTGGAAGCCATGTTGTTAAATACCAAACTTTGAAAGGCGTGCGGGTATAAAAGTAACATATTTCGCGGTAACTGTAATTGTTTAGGTTCACTTAACTTTTTTGAATATTAACATTTTACAAATTCTCGTACCTTTCTTAAAGCTGATGAATAATCATTTTCACCATATTGTGCTAAACCATCCAAGAGCTTTTTCTCTATTAATTTATCATTACGAAACATTAGTGAAGCAGCTTTTGAGTCACGATTCTTCCACCAGGTTTCTCGTATACATTTTAGGAAAGGCAGGTCATTCTCTCTGGGTTTCAAAATTAACTCGCAAGCCTTATAATAAAAATTTTATTAAACGAATTATTATTAATGATTATTAGTTAAGTTTATTACCAGTTTATAATCAGATTTCAATAAAGCGACACCCACTTCAAACGTAGGTATAGATGCACAATTACCGAATCGTTGCAAGCCGAAGTAGTTAATGAATCCAAGTTCTTTAAGATTCTTTAGGGCATTTTCAATCATTGCTCGTTCGCCTATTAAATGCCTCAATGCTATTCGAAAGCGATTGCCTTTTAAATCGCCCAACTTTAAAACTTGTTTACTGAATTCAAAATTGCCTACTCTAACACGAGGCATATGCCTAACAGACCCTAAAATTTGTTTAGGGGAACGTTTTTTAATACAAAATTTTTGGGTGGTTTTAGCTCGTTTATCTTTGGTGCCGCAGTAATTAACTTGTGAAGGTTTTAAACTAAAAAAAAAAAAAAAAAAAATTGATGTTAAGTGAAAATTATATTTAAAAATTCCATTTTGACAACACACTTTAATCGATTTGCCAAGCCAGTAGCTACTTCAGTAGTGTCCACATTCTCTTTGTATACTAGGAAATGGACATAATCTCCAGGGAAAGACCAGGCGTTACGTTCTTTAACGAAATTTGAAAATATATTCTTATTCCTTCTAATATAGGGAAATGCTCTTACCTCGACCATTCTTAGGTTCCGTAATTTTGATAAATTTTTTGGATGGCTCTTTTCCCTCTTGCTCTCCCGAAACTGTCGTACTTACTAATTTGCCTCCATATAATTTTTTAATAACTTTATGAACTTCGGTGCGTTTATCTTTATTCAATTCGGTAGCATCAATGAAAACTTCACAATCCTCGCTTTTATCACTTGTGGAAGACTTTTGAATTAAATTTTCAATTTTAATCCGCATTTCATCTGTAATAATGTCTTTTACTCCTGCTAGCGCAGCATCTAATTGTTCTGAATTCATTTCTTAAAAGTGAAGTAAAGATAAAGATACATTCAATTTTCAGTTGAACACAGTACAGTTTGATTTCGTACCATCATCTTTTTTCTCCTCCGGTACCGTTGCTTGATTTAAATGCAGCACCTGGCCATTTAAACCGATTTCATTTACATGAAAGTCCGAATACCTAGATTTAAGAATGCCCTGGAAACCTTCACTTGGACTTACATATTCCGTTATACCCACTTCGTTTTCTTTTAGATTGATCTTGAAGTCAGAGTTCTGTCTAGAACGAAATATTTTCATTGAAAATCATGGTTATGGAGTTAATGGCTACCTGTAAGATTGTTTTGGTGTAACCGCATTTTTGTTGTACGGTTTTTTCGATTGCTTATCGGATCTAGATCGAATATTCTTATTTTTTTGTATATTTTTATTAATTTTTTTTTTCATTTTTTTCACTTTTTGCTTTATAGAAACTATATGAATGGATGAAGCCTGTGAGTAGTAAGGCTTATATATTCAGTAAGCTTTTTGGTTGAAACTTCAATTTTGTTTCATAAAATTAAAACGGCACTTTTTCTCAAATTCAATAAATGAAATGAAAGTTCCACATGAGCAAGAAGTGCAATTTTGATGCAAGCAATTAGAGTTGCCAATTGCAGATAGTTGTGACCTTTTCGAATAGCAGGCCAACAGATGTTGGTAGACCCGTCAGTCCTCCTGTCAAATCTAGCGATGAACCAGAAGAAAGAAAAACATGCTTTGGCTGATAAGAACTTACTAATAGAGAGAAAAAAATATTAATAAAAAGTTTAAATAGAAAAAACAATAAAAAAAAGGCATAACTAGATGAATATTGTATTCAAAAGGAGAAGTCGGCGGTTTTAATAAAGGCAGTTAGCTGCTTGAGATGAATTTTGTTGCGAGCTCGAAGGATATCATATAGATTGTTATAAGTATTGAAAAAATTAAAAGATTTTCTGATGTAATTGAATCTTTTACATGTGAAAATGAGATGCTCAGTTGACTCACAAACATGGCATTCCGCACAAGTATCAGGTGAGTCCACTCTGATCATCTTAAGATAAAGCTTATCATAAGAGTGATTGCACATGAGTCTGCTGAGCACCTTAATCTCCTATGTGGTGAAAATGGTGTCAGACAGAGGTTCAAAGTTCAGAAAAGTGTGAAATTTGTAAAAGAGGCGATCTTCATTCGGTCTTGCAGTAGCACGATATTTATTCTTCCAGTCTTGCCAAATGCTGTTTCTAATAAGACGTAAAACATCCTTGGGAGGATACTTGACAGAGAAAATACTACCATCAAACCGAGCTTCACCAGCGTGTATGTCAGCTTTGACATTTAGTGGAAAACCAAAGTGACCAGGAATCCAGATGAGATGACATTTCTCAAAAATGAATTTCAAATAAGTGTCAGAGCTGATTTGCTGTCAGAAAAGACCACAAGTTTTCTGATGCCATTAGCTTTGTCCAAAAAAATAGCTTGCCTGATGGCCAGGAGTTTTGTAAATGCAGAGGAAAGTTCTTCCAGAATTTTAAATTTACCCAGCAGTTCAAGAGGATGCTTCACCACAGAGAAACCAGACACCCCGTTGACCGGCAGTAGTATATATAGTGACACCGTTACTTATGTATAAGTCGAGTCTTTCCTGAGATAAAGCTCGAACACCTAACTGTGGAAAATTCCTTTTAGTTATGACAGATGAGAAGAAGGGATTTAAATCTACTTTGCATGTATTTAGTGTTGGGCTCCAGTTGAGGATAGAATAATACCGGATTGACAGCCAGAAAGAACATCAGAGAAATGGTCTTGGACAGTAAGACTCAAATTAATGATTCTCCCAACTACAGAAAATCATCAGCATATTGAAATATATGTGTTTTGCCATCCTGAAGTTGATGCAGTTTGGCAGTATATAGATTGAAGAGTTCTCAGGTTTACACAGTCGTAGGTCTTGTTGATATCTAAAGAGAGCATCACTACTTTTTTCCCATCTCTTTTCTCTCTAGAAATTGTGAAAATTAACTCGTTTAAACACATATTGATAGACTTGAATTTTTGGTAGGCAAAAGAACGCTCAGGAATAACCTTGTATCGATTGAGGAACAACATAAGTCTTTCCTTTACCATGGAGTTTGTAATCTTCATAAGAACAGAAATGAGAGATTTTGGTCTATAGTTAATTAGCTCATCAGTCTTCCCTTAGGGCTGCCAAATTCGATTCCATTTATTAACTTATTCTACTTTATTCAATCGTACTACACGTGATTATTCTTACAGATAATTTACATAAACACACATATTTAATTACTGTCAATTTTGCATGCGTGACATTAAAAGCAAATAGACAGTACACATAGCTAAGCATAATGAAACCGCGCTATTAGGGGCTACACACAATTGAGCTGCGTTTCGTTTTCACGCCTGAGAATAAAAATTAGGCTAAACATAATGAAGCCGCATTTATCTTCCCATGCGTGGGGAAAAAAGCAGAATGCTCGCCATCATTGTGTTTATTTACATTGCTTTCCATATGTTTCAATTTGTGGTATTATAAGCATGGTTTCGTTATGTCGACAGCCTATGATTTGAAAATTCTCATAAAGTCTCTTAAAACTTTTAGCAGTATTTTCGTTTACATTACTTGCCATATACAGCCTAAAGCTCTAAACATGTTTCCCCAGACATGGGAATATAAAAGTGTTGTGTGTATTTAAACTTAAGTTTTCTTTTTGTTCTTTTTTTTTTTTGCGATTTTATAGAATTGGCAATATTGAAATTGCAGCCTAAATACAGCTCAGTGCTTAAGGAATGGAATATAGTTTACGTTTTCAATCAGTAAAGTAAAAAAGAAATTCAAGATAATAATGGTTTATATACATTTTCCGTCTAATCTAACGGAAGAAGAACATATGCTTCAAGCCAAATATCAAAAATTAAAGAAAAAGGTAATATTTCAAGTTTTGGGGTAACTTTTCGCTAACAATACTTTCGCTTAAATTTATAGAAAAAAGCGTTACAATTGATGAAGGCACCAAAACAAGAGCCTGAGAAACCGACACTTAAGAGGCCAACAGATGCTCGAGATGCTCGGGAAGTGGCACGTAAATTGATTAAAAGTGGTGCTATACCGGCTATACAAAAGCAGCAAACGAAACAAGATCAAACATCTTTCAAAAGACCTAAAGGTCAGGAACGCAAACGGCCAGTTCCGGAATCGACAGTAGCTGCCTACCAACCTTTTTCATCCACACAAAATGATGTAGCTCAAGAGACTATTATTAGTGAAATTATTAAGGAAGAACCGCGTGTGCAAAATTTGTACCAACATTTTGCTACTGAGCGAGATCGCGAAGAAAGAGGACTCAATGATAAAAGTTCTTTGGATCCGAATCAATCTGATAAACCCAGAGCTGGTAACACAATTTTTGTATCGGGTAACAAGGTCAGTGAAGACTTTCTTAAGAAGACTTTCAATGATTTTGGTACCATCGTTAATGTATCTATGGAAATTGAAAAAGGGTAAATATTTGGAAAACGTGAAAAATGTTTCTTACGAACACTACTTATATACTACTTATGAATATAATTATCAGACGTGGCTTCGTAACGTTTGCTAAGCCTGAATCAGCTGATCGAGCTATTGCTGAAATGCATAGCAAGAATGTAAACGGCATCAATTTGCAAGTGCAACTGGCTCGTCGTCAGCCACAAATAGAACCCATCAATGATGCTTCGTCTTCAGCCGTTTGGTCATCGATAGGTAAATGTGCGAATGCATACGTTACAAAACAAATATAAACATTTATACGGTTTTTCCCTTTTGCAGCTGCTAGTAAATCCCAAAAAGGTAGTCACAAGGATCGTCGCGAGATGGTACAATATGATGAAGATTTTCTACTTTAAATGTATCTATATTCAGTTAGTTATAGTTTTAACATAACTATAAAGTGGGGAGTAATTGTATAGGATTCGAATTCAGCTTCCATAAGTTGACAAGACGTACATCTTTTTCGTTGCCTATAGTCTTTCTTTTACGTCTGCATTTATTGCTCCTATATGCGAATGACGAAAGACAAAACGAGCGTGAAAGCAAAAGTTTTTCAAGTGGAAAATCGAAGGAATCGTAAAAAATCATAGAAGTCCGTAATAGTGTTATTATTTGTCATAAGTGGCTCTTTAGAAAATAATTAAATAAAAATGTTCACTATAAAATTTTGACCACTGATTTAATAGGAGTGAATTTTTTCTTTCTAATAATAATTAATTTTAAAGATTATTAATTATTAATTAATTAATTCTTTTAATGACTTTTGAATCTTTGTCTGATGCAATCTTCACGACATGAAAAATTAAAATGCTTAACAGATTTATGATCAATCATATATGAGACGCGTCTGATACATGTGAGGAATACCTTATAAAAGACTCAACGGAAGATCTTATTACATAACTGACATGACCACTTTAAAATTAAAGGAGACCTATGTTATCAAATCTTCCATACATAACCAAAAATGGACGTAGCATTCGTCAATCAGTAGGAATCAACAAACAACAAGAATTTATCACTCTACTGGATACATAAGCTTAACTATTCGCAGACTCGCA
>KK351037.1:1443942-1467491 GCA_000671755.1 Glossina brevipalpis | reverse complement strand
TTAAAACTAGTTTTATAGTCAACTTTCATATGTAATTTGTGTACTGCTACACACAAAAGAACCGAAGATGGACCGATTTTTATTATAACGATCGATTCAGAATCATTTTCTGAGTTGATCTAACTTTGTTTATCCATGAAAATTTATGTTCAAACTATAGGTCGCCTTTCTTGGGGACGTTTTAACAAGTTTTGAAATACTAACATGTTTTTTTACCCACCGTCCATGGTCGGGACAGGTTTTGGCGTACCTCTTATGTTTGCGTATATATAAGAATTCTTACGCGAAAACTAAATATTGGTGAGTTGTGATTTTTAATATCTTCTAAGAAAAGTAAGTTAAGCGATGCAGCGTATTTAATGGTTGTTTTATCCAACTGTGGTGTTTGGGATTAATTTGTGTTAGTTGTTCGGTTTTGTCGAATCTATTCCTGTTTGCTGTGGGATTATCTCCATCCTACGCGAATTAATTGCAATCATGACTCATAAGCTTAAATCGGGTCAAAATCTTATCTTGGTAGGTTATTTAATGTGTATCTTTGGGCGTTACTAGCGGGAGGATAAATCAATTATTTCCAAAATCGTTGGTAGTGTTGCAGATTAATATTAATAGAAAGCTTTTCACAGCTTTCTCTTGGCAAATTTTTAAATGAGTATTTATACCCTACACCATTTGCAGTACACAAGTTTATGTAAATCTATGAATGAGCGCTTAAGAGTGATCCGACTTTTGCTACACTAATTAATTCAGAATTTTTTCTGATTCAAGCTGCCAGTCTGTCCGTCTGTCCCTTTGAGGTTTGCCCATGTATTCTTGTGTTCAATGTACAATTTTTGAGCCATTTTGATGAAATTTGGTCTACTTATTTATGTCTTTTGGCCCAAGGACGAACTCTAACGCAAACAAATTTGATCTTAATATTTTTATGATTTAAGATTTATCACGAAAGTAAATAAAGAATTGTGGTACTGAAATTGATGTAGAGTATTTAATGATTGGCCTCGCTCAACTGATACTGATTTACTAATAGTGTGTTAATGCATTACCATGTCCCGTTCGAAAAAGTGTTCAGTTGAAAATAAATTTTAAAAATTTTCGCTTTTTAGCCATTTTAAGTCAGAATAAACAGAGAAAAAATAAACACTAAATTTCGTTCAATCTCCGATTCAAATCCAATTATATGTTTTAGTTAATTTGTTGAAAAATTTTAAAATTTATGTTTTTTGGAAAAACTAACTGTCCCACCTAAGCTTAATTCAATTCATCGCGATGTGAAATATTCTTTCAAAAATATATTTGTATTGGTTATGACAGTCACGGCAGTTGGAATTTGAAACGAATAATAATTTTAATATCATTTTCGGTTTTACATGCTTTACCTTAACATAATTGTTTTTGCCTCCCACCACAATTACTCCTAATGGTTTTTTCTCTGCTTTTACTTCTATTAATGTTTTTTTATTTAATTCCACTTCACACGTTGCCGGATCTATGGGTTTTTCCGGTTCTTTTGGTTTTTCTTCTTTCTTTTTATCGCCTTCTTCGGTTTTCTTTTCCTCTTTCTTGTCCGTTTTCTTTTCATCTTTCTTTTCCTCTTTCTTTTCGTCTTTCTTTTCGGTTTCCTCCTGTTTCAGACTCATTACTATCAGATTAACAACGCCTTCGGTGCGTTTTAGTAAAGCCACGGTCTATTGAAAAAATAAATCGATGATTTGGTTTTTCAAAGTTTAAATTTTATTTTCTTATAACTTCACCTCATCATAATTGCATTCCAAGGTAACATCCTTATTTACGGCCAATAAAAAGTCACCAACTTTAATACCCGCCTTACACAAATTGAAAGAATAGAAATTTTTATAATTTTATTCACGTAACTCAAGCATCGAGCGTACATACCAAATGAGCATTTGATTCTTCGCGTAGATCGGAAATAAATATACCGCTGCCAACGTCTTTATGTTTACCATAAATAATCATTATACCTAAGAAGCCCTCTTTCTTAATGGTCACCGAACGAGCTTTCGGAAATTGTTCGAATAGGAATTTTGTCTAAAAAAATTCAATTCGAAAAATATTTTTTCTAAAAACTCCTGTTTCTGTTCTTTTTTACTTACATCATCAACTTCGGGTGGAAATCGTTTGACAGGTCTTACGCTCATATCATCAGTCGTCTTTCGTCTCGATGTTATTAATATCAGTTTGTCACAATCGATATTTTTAAATATGACTGAAGCGTTCAGATGACATCGATTTTTCAAAACATTACCATTAGCTTCAAGTATTTCATCGCCAGCTTTTATATCCATCGAACTGAATAAACCATTCGGATCTATACCGGCTACGAAACAAGCCATCTTTTGACGATCATTATGACCTGCCAAAGCCAAACCTAACGCTTTGTTCGGTGGTTTATTTATTTCAACTTTTCGTAGATCACTCATTAAATTATAACGTTTTTTAATTTTTGCTAATAAAAAATAAAATAAACGTTAGACCTAGAATATCTTAAAATAAAATTTATTCGTACCCATTGTGTAGCCAAACTCATCTTCGGTCTCTTTATCTCGCTCTTTTTCGATTTTATTTAATTTACAATTACCCGCTGAAGCACGATCGATCTGTTAATGGAATTTTTCTAAAAAAAACTGAAGGAAAAAAAATCATGAAAATAATAAAAGTTTACCTCAAAACCGGCTTCTGTTCTAATACGTCCGGTCATATCACGTGTATCCTCATCATCGTCATCCTGATAATTGCTCTCCATTTTTGATGACTGAGCGATCGAAGTATTTTTAAGTAAAGAGTTAACATTTGGTGGTCTCTGCTTAACACTAGGCGCTAGATTAAAATCATATTATTTAATGCTTGACCGATGAAAAGAACAACATTTTTCTATCATACCAGGTCCAAGCCTAGGTTTATTTTGTATAAAACCATTTTCCCGATTGTCTCGATTCTCTCGATTGTCTCGATTGTCTCGATTCTCTCGATAATCTCGATTGTCTCGATTGTCACGATTCTCTCGATTCTCTCGATTGTCTCGATTCTCTCGATTGTCTCGGTTCTCTCGATTCTCTCGATTGTCCCAATTCTCCCGACTTTCCCGAACTGAAATTCTCTTTTCTTCTTGCTAAAAACGAATGAAATGAAATTTAGCAAATATTTATAATCGATAAATGAGTTCTCTAAACCTTATCGAATGTTTGTATTTCTAAGTAAATTTTAATGCCAGCGTCTTTAATTAATTCAATCACTTCCTGTTCAGTAGCACTGCGTACATCTTTGTCGTTTATGGATAGTATACGATCACCAACCTAGAAAAAAGTTAAGTAAAAATATTATAGCTAGACAAGATCGACTATTAAATACCCTAAACCATTTCGCTTATTACTATCCTCCACTTACCTTCACGATAAAAGATCAAAAATTATGAACCGTTGCTATGTATAGATATACTTTTAATGAGAACTCTTTTATAGTAATGGGCCGAAGACGTGAACTGATGTGGTTTAAATTTCGCAAAATGAATTTTCTTCTATTGGCTAATGTTGTTACGTTTCGTCTATTTTCGTTATAAGGTATTAAAAAGTTGCAATATAAACGTTTGGTTTTCCTAGGAACGTTTATATGGGAGAGGGTTTTAAAAAACTCTCTGGCTCGGCCTAAATTGTTTACATCAATCTAGTAATATGTCGAAGAACGATTGCTCAACAATTTTTGTCGAGAAATGTTGAAAATTGTGAGTTTTTTTTTATATAACGCTTTCCTCAAAATAAGGCGTGAAGTGTAATTACAAAACTTATTCAATAGGATCCAAAAAATGTACAAAAATGCGTCAGTCTCACAAATTGTGTCTTGTGGTTAGGATGCACCTTTCACCACGGACAGAAATCAGATAAACGAGCAAACAAACTTAACCTTATGCAGAAAATCATTCTGAATCGATTGAGACAGTAAAAGATAATTACACCTTAACTCTTTGTAAGTTTTTCAAACATTAAAAAGTTAGGTAAGACTGAACATTAAATACCACTTCGTCTAATGCAAGTTTTTAAAAATTAGACTTTGTTCATGAGAACTCTTCTAGCTTGTCGGCGATGCGAAAGGGTCTATTTTGCCAAATTTAGCGCAGTAAGTTTATGTATCAAATTAAAATTTTGAATTAATTTTCATTATAAATTACTAGAAATTTTTCCCATAGAGAGGGCCTACGGTTTATGAGAACATTTACACGAGAGATGGACTTATTTAACAAATATGGAAAACATTAAAACACCTTTTTAAATAATGACTTTTTCAAAACAGGGCATTGTATGAGCAATTAACATTAAAAACATTATTAAGAGAGTGCGCCTTCGGTCGAAACATATTACTTCTCCAAATTTCTTCAAAATATATTGAAGGTATTTTGTAGAAATTGTAGTATTTCTTTTAGCATTTATTATCATAGGATCGGGATTTTAATATCTTACACAAATTTATAGAATTCTCGAAAGATAATTTTATATATACTATTCCCTATATGGACTTAAAAAAACTAATATTTAAATGAAGATCGTTATATTTGGAATTTTCGTAAGGCTAACATTTTAAAAATTTTTTTATTTAAATTACCTTTAATTTTCCGCATAAATGTGCTGGACTCTCGGGTACTATGCCTTTTATAAAAATTCCTGTCGTTTTCGTATTCGGTGAGTCTTTAACCTGTTGGAAAAGAAAGCTTAATAGAAGTTAAGCGAAAGTTCACACACATGAAAGCTTGCACGCGAAAGCTAGCATTGAAAAACGTGCACACAAAATCCTGAAAGCGAAACTTTTGCGGCGAAAGTTTAAACGCGAAAGCATGCACGCAGAAGCATGCCCGCAAAAACATCGTCGCGAAAGCTTGGTCGCGAAAGCTGGGTCACGAAAGCTTGGCGGCGAAAGTTTGGTCGCGAAAGCTTAAACGCCAAAGCTTGGGAGCGAAGGCTTGCATCCGAAAGGCTGATCGCGAAAGTTCGGATACGAAAGCTTGGAAGCGAAGGTTTGCTCGCGAAAGCTTCGACCGAAAGCATACATGCGCAAGCTTGCATGCGAAACTTTCTACACGAAGGCTACACAAAGTTGCTCACCTCTCCTCTTACTATACATATGCCAAAAGACCGTTTACCCGTCTTATCCAGTACTACCGTATGTATGTGATCTAAGAGAAAGAAAGAGAGAAAAAAGGCAAATAAGAAGTTTTCCTCTTAAGGCATTATATACGGACGATTTAGAAAAAACATTTGATAACCGCTCATTTGTTTATTAATTGTTAAACTATCAGTAGGCTCGCGAGAACTTAAGAATTCATGCGTCTTCGATATGTATTATTACTTAGAAGAAGATATTTTGAAATTCTTCGTTACATTTTTTNTAATACATTCTGTTATATGTACAGTTAACCAAATTACTTGTTAAAGTTATTACAATGTTCTGTACTTTGCGCTGTCTTTTTTATTGCAAGAAATTGGCTATGGAGAATTCAGTTTGGCAACCCTAAGGGAAGATGTTTAATTTTTCCCCAGGGCGAAAATTTAAAAAAATTAAAAAATAAAAAATAAAAAATAAGAAAAATAAATCATCATCATTATTCCTTCGCTCAAACAATGCTTCAATTCAAACTGTGGAAAAACCCTAGTTTCTTCCTCAAGTGAATGTCGTTTCACCAAATGTCTGGGCTGTGGTTGTATCTGCCCACGATTTCCGTAGCAAAGACTGTTCTAAAAGAAAACATGAAGAACAAATAAACAAAGTTATGACCATTGAAAATATTTCCTTCCGTGAGTACAAAAAAAAGTACGCTGATAACTTCTTCGCATGTCTGGATAACTCTGAATATGAGGAAAACTTCCCAGTTCTTGAAAACTCTTCTGCTTCTAATAATTTTAGAAATATGCATGAAGAGGTTAAAAAGATTTTTACAAAAAGAAATTTCAGTCAAGTGACCAAAAATAGATCTCAGCTTCCGATAAGTACTCACATAAATAATTTGAAAAGACAAACGATTTCTCGAATAATTTTGTTAATTTGTACAAATCCTCAGAATTGGAAAAATTACTGAAGGTAATTTTCAGTACTTTTTCTGTTATTGAAAATAAAAATGAAATTCATAACATAGTCGAAAAAATATCTGCATTCAAGTCCGCCTTTGATAAATTACAACAGTCTGGGTCTGTCCTAAACTTAAATTCTTTTAATAACTTTAAATGATCTACTTTCTGCAATACAATGTTCAGACATAATTCACACAACTTGGATTTCATCCTGAATTTCAAGGGAATAGATTTTTGCAAGCTTAGGGAAATCTTTCTTTCTAACGGAGATGGATCGGACCTATTGATTTCCCACTATGTCTTTATCTCTATATGTCATGCTGATGGTTATGGTGGTGTTGCCATATTGATCAGGAAAGGTATCCGCTTCAATCAAATTCCTTAAAAGTCTTCGGCTGACATAGTTATTTTAAAATCGACTAATGTCAAGCCTAACTTAGTAATTTTATCAGTCTATTTTTCTCCAAATTTATTGACATAATTTTCAGAAATGAAATGTAAAGGCTTTGTGATTTTCTTGATGATTATAAAAATGTAATTTTTGCGGGAGATTCTAGCTCGAGACATATTTCTTTCGGTGATACGGTGTCGAATAACTGGGGAAAAGTACTTTTAGATATCATCAACTNGGCTAGGATTCGAAAAATAAACAAATGCGGTCTAAATGTAGCCCAGTAAATTTGTAGGTGAAGTCATTATTCTGGACCAGTTATCGTTACAAAGTAGTAAAACTTAGACTTTGTTGCCATATAAAAGATTTCCTTTGTTTTTTTAAGAATTATTACAAGGAAGTGGTTTTCCAAAAATAATCGCATTCCGTTCAAATTTTCCTCATTCGCTTTGTATGGAAATATATTACAAATATCAAAATTTTTTAATATAATGAAATTTTCGAAATGAGGTTCAGTATAGGAAGCTGCCGTAAAATCAGTCTGATTCAATTCATTTTGCATAAGTTCTGCTCTTAAGCCAAATTATTCTAATGTTTCAAATTTCATTAAAGTATGTTGTTAAGTTACGATTTTTAAGTCAAAAAATTAGCAACAGAACAAAAGGTTAAATGCATAAACAACAAATAGACAGGTTTACAGATGTACAGATATGCTTTTAGATCTATTCAGGAAATAATTTTGAATCGATTAGTCTTAAAAGGGGTTGATATCTGTCAAGAAACTTCTTATGTTGTTGGAGAAATCTGCACCATATATATATATATCTTTGTACCACAAGTAGTGTAAAGTAGAAAAATTTTAAAAAAACTCATATTCGTCTCGGAGTATTTAAAGAAAGCAAGTTTTGCACCAAATTTTAAAAATTAAAAAAAAAAAAATTTTGTTGTTTTTGCTTATTTTTCGTACCGTCCATTTGCTTTTATTATTTCTATCTTAGAAGCAATAGCAACAGACAATGTACGTTTAGACGGACAGATAGGCATGGTTAAATCGATTCACAAACATGTATGCATCGAAATTAAATTGAAATTCAAATTTTAAATTTCGAATTCATATTGCAATTTTCAAATTCAAATTTGAAAATAAATTTCAAAGACAAATTTCGAACTAAAACTTTCAAATTCAACTTTAAAATTTCAAAGTCAAGTTTCAAATTCTGATTTTAACTTTTAAGTTTCGAAATCAAATTGCAATTTTCAAATCAAATTTCAAATTTAAATTTCGACTTAAAATTTTAAATTCAAATTGCAAACTCAACTTTTAAATATCAAATTCTGATTTTAAATTTCGAATTTCAAATTCAAATTGAAATTTTCAAAACTAAATTTTAAACTATACCTTCAGATTTAAATTTCGACTTAAAATTTTAAATTGAAATTGCAAACTCAACTTTTAAATATCAAATTCTGACTTTAAACTTAAAATTTCGAATTCAAATTGAAATTTTCAAAACTAAATTTTAAACTATACCTTCAAATTTAAATTTCGACTTAAAATTTTAAATTCAAATTGCAAACTCAACTTTTAAATATCAAATTCTGACTTTAAACTTAAAATTTCGAATTCAAATTGAAATTTTCAAAGCCATATTTCGAACAAAAACTTTCAATTAAAATTTTATATTTCAAACTTCCAATTAAAAATGTGATTTTCAAATTCAAGTTTCTAATTAAAATTATAAACTCAAATTTCAAATTCAAATAAAAATTTAAAATTTCGAATTCAANTTTTTTTTTTCAATTTTTATAAATATTTTGTATTATTTATAAGTAAATTCACTTTACTTTAAAGAGAAATATGTGAACGCTTTGCCTGTAATGACATTCTATTCTAAACTGATTTGCTGCTGTTAGCCATTCGCACGCTCGTCTAACTGACTTAGTATTTTCTTTTCATTTTTAATTTTATACAACAAACGTTATATACGTTCCGCGGGCTTAAACCAAATATCGATTATCGATTTTATTCTGCAAAATATTTTTCTTTTTCCTCTGATTTTAATGCTTTCTTTTCTTGTTTTTATGTTCCCCCTCTCTTTTTAAGGAATTTTTTTCTAATTGAATTTAATCAATGTACTTAACGGTACTTCAAGTGACCGTTCTGATGGCAAGAAAAGTCATCAAGAAATGATATAAAAAACATTTGTTTTTGTTGCTTTTAAATGTTATACGATTCAATAATACGCACATTAGTTAGTAGCTTTCGATTTCCGGCTAAACGTAAGAGTGAAAAAGGAAGCAAAACAAACGACTTACGCAGTAAATTTGCGTGTATCTGTCATTTCGAAGGTTGTATAAGATATATAAGACGGTATGTAAGAAGGCATGTGTAGAGTGTGCGTCATTATGATAACAGAAAGAAAAGTCAATACACCAGGTATTGAAACCATAAAAGTTTTTCTGTGCATGCTTAGGCTCTAGGTGTGTAGATAGCATGTAAAACAAAACAAAAAAATATGTTAAATTAAATATTTTTGAATCGTTCTTTGTTTCTTTTTTTTTATGTTTAATTTTGTTTTTTGTTTTTTGTTTTATAAGAAGGAAACAAATGAATTTTAAATCCGCACATGAACTCAGGCACAAATCAATTGCTATTTGAAATTCACTTCAAAAGTATACATAGAATTTTAAATAAACTTATGTTTATGCTTTTATGCGTATGTATGCTATGCATGTTACGTAAAGACGCCAGAAATATTAAGTAAATAATTTTTTAAAGCTTATGCAGTTTTGACGACATATAGACGGCAATAATTCAGAGGTTAATGCCATTCATTGAATTGTTTGTTTGTTCATATGCTTTCTCATATTTAGGAGTACGCTATCTCTTCTTCTTACTTTTAGATTTGTTTAGTGAATCTTGTAACTTTCAAAATGCAAATAAGAGATAAATGGCGCAACAATTGATTAGTGAAGGGAAAGGATGAAATTACCACCAAATTGATTTTGTTGCTAAAAAATTTCTCTGAACCAATTTCGTAAGAGTTAAGCTGAGATTTTGAAACTCTTGATATTTACTGTTTAGTGAGAAAATCTAAAGGAGATGAGTGGACAAATGGTTTCATATAGAAAAAGTTATAGTCCGATCTGCGAAGTTTTCTTGGTAGCATCACCAGGTCGTAGTTCGATTAACTGGCACAGTTCGATAAACTATTTAGAAAATTGAACCTATGGCCGTAAACTTTTAAAAGCTACGGTAGAAAGGTTTGTATTGAAATCTATTCAAAATTTATTTGAAGCCAAAGTGTTGTTTGCAAGATCATTTACAATGAAGCACTTCCGGCAAGAACAAATCACGTCGCGTGGCATTCCCAACGAATATCATCATCTATATAAAATTCCGTGGAAAAAAGCCACCTTTATATGCCATCATTTACAACATCAGTTTGAAATATTAAGATATTGTGATGAATTTCGATTTAAAATTCACATTGAAGCTATCGATCATTTGAAGTAAGACGATCATGACCATTGAGTCAAAATCGATTTTTTTTTTTTTTGCTTTGAAAGCTGAAGTATTTACAGTTTATACTGTACTGTAAACGAGTCGTTTGAATTAATTTCGTTTTAATTTTATTTGTTTATCGAAAAAAATAAGAACACTAAATAATTATCAGCTGTCATATTTGCAATTAAAGTCGTGAAAGTAACATTAACCGCTGGTTAACATCACTGATTATCTCAGCTTTGCTTTATACATTCATAAGCGTGGCGCTTAAGATGCAACAAACAGCTTTTTGGAACAATTTCTAATTTTGTATTCTTCAAATTTTTTTTGGAATTATTTTGTTTTAATATCCTAAAATTGTATTCAAGCGATTTTATACGGAGTTAAGTTCAAAAAGTAAATTTTTGAAGCAAAGTCATTACGTAAAACTGCGTAATGATACCACTGGTTAAAACTTTAGCTGCGTTTTTTTTGGAACTATATTTTTCGAACAGGTTTGGATCTCTTTTTCAATTTAATTCACAATTCAAGTATGCTTTCACAGTCACACAAACGTGAACGATTTTTTTTATGGGTTGGACGATTTCTGAGAAATGAAAGAAATTTTTTAAGACCATGTTTCTAAAATATCTCCTTATTTATTTCTAATATTTTTGGGATATATTTAAGTTTTTTTTGAGAGGTGGAAGAAAATTTTAATATACGCATATAGAAAGACAGGGGGTCTGAACAAAGATTTGTAGACTTCCATAAGGGCAATACTATGTGGTTATTTCGTTTTTTTTTTTTCAAAAAATTATTAAATTTTATTTTTAAATATCTCAACAATGTCGAAAAAGTAGCAAAAAATCAGCTTGTTGAGTAAACTAAGGAATAGAAATTAAAGAATCTCTGTATACACAGCCACAGGCACATAAGTAGCACATTTTTATTTTATATTTCGTATATATTTATTTAGATAAATTATACTTGATTATTTAATGAAAAGATAAAGAATTCCTAAATTTTATTTTATTTATCTATTTAGAAATTATATCTTATTGTTCATATAAATTACAACAAATTTCTCGTACAAATTATTTATATATATATATATTTATTTATTAGCCATTTAATTAAATAAAAATAATAAAAATTAGTTACTCTTAATTGCTAATTAAATTTAACACCATTATAGGGAAAATATTTCCCGGAAATGTTTTTTGTGAAGTAAAGAACTTTACTGTGTTCCTATGCTCAAAGAAACCGCATGCCTTTGGGACGTGTTATTTATAAATTATAATTTTTTATATTATAAAATTTATTATTTATAAATTTATAATTTATTTCAATTACTTGAACATACTTTATTTTAAATAAAAGTACATTTTTGGAATTTTATATAAAGTTCTTAATAAATCTTTATGTTACTTCTTGAGTTAAACTGTATGCTATTTATATGATCATGGCTGTCAATTGTTAATCAACGTAAATACAAGACGAGACTCCAGATAATATAGCTGGATAATCGCGTTTTTTGTTTTCCGAATTCCCGAGTCACAGAAACTGTGAAACTTGTCTCATATATTCTTAGTGTAATTCATTGTGTTCAAGATGAAAATAATCTTTAGAGAGCTTAAATAAATCATTCAATCATAGGAAAGTTCTAACAATGGCTAGGAACTTGTAACTTAGAGTTTATCCGATGGAAAGTGTTATTTCTTTGTTTTATAATAATGTGTAATCGCATTTGTATTTTGAAAGCTTATACATTAATTGTCCTCAGAATTTTAGATTATACAGTACACCAGTTACACGCGATGTCGAAGATATTTCGTTGATCTCAATATATATAAGTAAAAATTGAATGAAAAACTGAAGGCAAACTTCAAGGATTTGACGAAAATTTAACGACGGACAAACAGCAATATATAATATATAAAATAGATCTTAAAAAAAAAAAAACATTTATGGATATTTGAAACATTATACTGACTGTAGGTGGAAAACTGGCTTCAAATTGATGTTGTTATCAGGTAATAAAATATATGTAAATTTTATCAAGATGAATAAAAAATTAATTTTTCCGTTCTATTCTTTATAAATCTACTTAATAAGGCAAATTTTTTAATTAAAAAATATCTTTGCACTCAGTTACTGGGTAAGTATGCACTTTTCAGCGGTTGTCTTTGTTGTTGTTAATATTGTATTTTCTGCATCCTTTGATTATGTGACTGAGAAATTGAAAAAAAAAATAAAAAATAAAAGGAAAATTCAAACCTTAAACTATATTAAAGGTTTTATTTTTCTTCTCATACTTCTTATTCTTTTGATTTTCATTTTCTTTTTTTTTATTTCNCAGATATATCTCGAAACTATCTGCAAGTGTTTTAAAGCATTTCCAAACAAAGATATTCTAAACTAAGTCACTGAGACGACCGCTAAGGAGTTTTGAGATTGAAATAGAATCATACAGGAGTGAGTGCTCCTTCCAAAAAATTAAAAGTTCAAGTTTTATTGTAGATTAATTTAAAAAAATTATGAAAAATTTATTATAATAGAAGAAGATGTCTAGAACCTACGCCTAAACTTTAAACTCATTTATGTTGAAGCAGATTTTTTCAAATCGGCCTGAAGCACAAGTTGAATTTTTTTGACTTTTTTTATTCGAATTTTTTGTAATGCCTTTAATACAACATTCTCTAATGAATGAGACAAGATTTTTTCAATAAGTTGATTTAAATTTTTTTTTCCTAGTGGATTTTCGTAGTGGATAAATCGATGTTTTTCATTCAAATACTCGTCAATCATGTAAAATTGAAAAAAATATCGAACAAATCTTAAGACATTGGCTAGATGTATTAAATAGATTAAAGGACTTTCTTATTTTTTTTTTTTTTTAACAAATTTGCTCCAGTTCTGCTCCATATGGCGGAGTCCCTTTAGACTAAACTTGTCATTTTAGACTACACATAATTTCTAATCGTTTTCCAAAATATATTTTTTTTCATTATAAAAATGTATTCTCGATATTATTACTCTGTAATCTTTCCCTCCCTTCCAAAAAAATTGTCAAAAAAACTCTTATTTTTAGGCTGTTACAGAGGCGTTACCCCTTAATGTTAAACAAGTAAGAAAATTGTGCTCGGCTGTGTTGAACTTCTTACCCGCATCACCCACCACCTTAAAAGAAGTTAAAAAAAAATACATTTTAATAGGTGAGCGTTTCAGATTTTTTCTATTTTTGTGGAATACAATGGAAATTTTTATTATACAGTCCCTGCAAGACACCCTGAAAACAGACGTCCTTGCAGCTTTCGCACTGTAGGCGTTGATTCTAACCGATTTATATGTGAAAGAACTTTCAATATTTTTGCCAAATATCATCCAAATATTTCAATTTTTGCGACTGTAAAAATAGTTTTTGCAAATTAGCAGACAAACAATTGGTTAGATAGACGAAANGCGTAAAGGACAAAAGTGATAAAAACATTTTCGGTCAATTATACGCTGAATGATTATATATCATATCATCATCATTCTTTGCATTGTATATATATTTATATATGCATACACGCACGCACGAACACACGAACGCACGCACGCATTCACGCATGTTATAAACACTATACATACATACATACATACATACATATTTACACAAATTTGACAACATTAAAACTCAATTTAGTTGACAACGTGTAAGTAAATAAAATGTTCTTTTGAAAATGTTATCAAACATGTCGCGTTTATTTAAATATTGGATTTATAACTGCCGGGTAATGTGCATACACGTACACAAACTTCAATATATGTATGATGTGCTTGATATTTAACAACAACGTCATCATCAAGGCAAGCAATCATTGCAGCAACAGTAGTAAAATTTCCCATACTTTTAACTCTCTCAACCCAACTCATTTGTTTGTAATAAGTATTTGAATAGCAGTCATCGTTATTGTCATCATCTGCAAATAATCCTCAAATATAGGAAAAAAAAAAAAAAGGAAAGAAATATTATACAAGGGTCTCGTACAACCAAACCACCCTTTCTTTTTTTTTTTTTTTTTTTTTTTCTTAAATTTATTTAGAAGAGATACGAACATAAGAGCATTGCGGTCTTCTCGTTTAGCCCGAAAATTGTTTTGTGTTTATAATAAACTTTAGAACTTTATAACATTTGAGTGCTCAAGAGGAACTTATACTGCGTCACTTACTCGACTGTTAAGCACATCTGGTTGACACTGCTCTACTCTACTGCAGTTTACATAATTCAAATATATATTATCCGAGCGTGAGTGAATGTGAATTAAAAAATACATATATATATATATTCACATACACATATTCACATACATGTGTTTCCTTATAAAACAATAAAATATATACGAAAGCTATGTCTTGTGATATTGAAAACTTTTCAAAATTTATATTATTTGCATAAAATGTGCTAACATATCGATCTTTTTAAGGTGTTTGTTATCTATTATGTAGTCTAAAAAATATTGAGCTTTTCGAAAAACATTAATTAATTAATTATTAAAATCTTATCTGTAGCATTATGATGTGTGTGTTTGTGTGTGTTAAGTTATTTATTATTAATTAAAATATTTTNGAAAAACATTAATTAATTAATTATTAAAATCTTATCTGTAGCATTATGATGTGTGTGTTTGTGTGTGTTAAGTTATTTATTATTAATTAAAATATTTTTTCTTTTTAAAGCTCAATAATTTTTAGATAATCTACTATGTATGTATGTATGTGCAAGCATGCATATGTCTCTAAGACTCTTTTGGTATACTATATGTATGTCATGGAAGAGTTTCTTCATCTTATAAATTTTGTCTTTATTTTCAACCACCACCACCCACCCAAGCAGTTAGCACTTTGATTTCTTTTATTACCGGTCTTGTAAACATTTTATTTATTCATCATTCCCGCCAGTGAAATTTCGTTTCGAGTACTCTCTTCTCTCTCCCCCTTTCACTCTCTCTCTCTCTGTCTTTCATGTCATGTAAAATTTTAAATGAAAATTCTCTTCAATATGAATATGTCAGAGTTTAAACGGAAATGTTGTAAAGTTTTATTTAATGCGATTAGAGTATTTACAGAAAAATGTGTTCAATCCTTAGGTAAATAGATTTTCAACAATTTAATTAAAGATTTATAATTAATCTTCCAAGGTTCATGTGTAGTTACTTTTCCCTTTTAATTGCATCAGACATCAAACGCGAATTAGTTTTATTTATTCGAAAATATCGCAATCATGCCAATCAAAACTACTTACGAAGAAAATACTATTACTATAAATAATATTTTTAGTGACTTAATAACTTTGATAATTCCTGGTACTTTTTGATAGAATGATAGAATAGGCCAGGTAGTCTTTTCCTTTTTTTTCTAAAATTTATGTCAGAGTATTTCACTCTGAGAAAAAAGTACGAGGAATTGTAAGAGTAGAAGTATTCGGACAAAGCAATGCTGGGAATTACCAAAATATATTGAATTTTATTTATAGCTTTGTTGAGAATCGCCAAAACTAAAACCCATTTTACTTAGTCTTCAAGTTTTATTTTCGAAAATAGAAACTATTTGCAACAGTAGATTTAAGTCTATGCTTAGCCCAATTTATGATCTTGATTTTCTTATTTATACTTCATTTTATATGATACCAAGATCGGTTTAATTTATTTTCTAATAAAACCTAATCTGAAGTTTTAGAAAATAAAAAAATCGAAAAGTGATATTTTTGATTAAGAACTCTCTTTGATTGGTAATTATCTTTATTTCCCCTATTACTTTAACTTGAAATGTTCCACAAATTCTATATTATTGATCGGCATCAAATTTAGAATCGGTTTAGGTATGAACAACTGTCCGTTTCGTCCGTCATCTGGACGTCTGTTCAGTTGATAAATAAAGTTCGTGATCGAAGTACTGGGAACCGAAATTTGCCGAATCTTCAACTCTGCGTGATCTTGCTAAGCAATGCGGCCTAGACAGGTAGTCTCATCAGCTGTCTATAAATCGGGAGATCGCCTGAAATAATTAACGGCTAAGAAGGGTTAGGATGTAAGGATCGAAGCCCCGCGATGGCTTCTCGAGGATTGCAAAAAGCAAAGGAAGGAAGAAATTACTTTTGTCGTGTTGCGAAAAATAAATGTCACTTCTCCAGGTTTTTTAGCGAAAACGAACTATATAATCATTGTAGTAACGAAGTGAGCTTTTATATGTAAACACTATAGCAATAAAGTGAGTTTTTATGGGTCATCAAAGCAGCTTCGAATATGGGAGCTGTGTCATTATGTTAACTAAAAAATTTTTAGGAAAAATCTTAAATGTTGGGACCATAACTCAGAAGAAAGGGAAAACTAATTAATTTTCTTGTAGTTATATGCGAGATTATACAGATGTTTTGTTGATTTCCGAACATAGCATAAAGATTTGGTCAAATCAGTTACGTCGTTCATTTCAACTAAGAATCTATTATATAAGATTCGACTCTTAGCTGTAATGAAATTCGATTTATAAACGCAGAACGAAATGATAACGTAAACAATAATCATAATAACCATAATTTCCGGAACGGTATAGAGCAAATTACCCCTGGACACTTCGTTTACTCACAGCATTCCCACCGTACACTTCACAAATTTTTTACAAGCTTTTGCAGCATTTTTACTTTTTTTATATACACTACACTTATATACACATACACACGTACAGCGTATTTCTTCAAATATATCATTCATTTTCAAGTCAATGTATGTATAATAAGCATTAACACCATTTAGTGAGAAAAAACCGCGTAGACTTAGCTGATCACCCAATGATGTCCATAACAATTTAATTTTGCGTGTAAAGAGTGCGATGGCGATATTTATTACGCGCGGTCGCCTTTATAATATAATTTCATTGTGGTGTATACATTGACTCCGCCCGTCGCATTTCCTAACCGATCTTCTAAGAACTTTATTTTCCTAAAACTTAGCCAACGTAGATATAGAGGGAACAGACAAAATTATATGAACACCTGACGTTGTAAGGGATTTCGCAGCTGTGCAGTCCTTCCATAGATGTTAGCTTTAGAGAGCTGCCGCCGTACGGTGAGTTCTACAATCACTTTTGCTCCATAACGACTCCTAACGAAAGCATNGAAAAAATCAGATATTAGTCATGTTGTTATTGACGTAAAATAAACGAAACACTAAAAAAAAAACATGACTTCTGTGCGAAGCTGCATACAAGCATCGCCATACAATGAAATTAACAAACAATTGAATTCTGATGGAACGAGAAAGAGAACGTGCGAACGAAACAAGCGTAATTTGTGAACAACAATAGGAAAACAACAACAACGGCAATATTAAAGAGATAAACTACTCAAAAGGCGTTAACAAAAATATTCTCTGAGTAACGCCCAGTTTACGCGAAAGTTTCTCAAATATATTTGCAAAATGAGAGCGCATTTAAAGAGGTACACATGTATGTATGGCTGTGTGCATGAGAATTTGTATTAAAATTATTATTGGATAAGAGATGAGATGGAAGTTGTAAACCATCTCTTCTCTCATTCTCTTTTTCTTTAGTAAATAAGAAATATGGTGGTCGCTTATATTGATGAATTTTCTACTCACCAACACTATGAACAGCTTAGCGCTTATCATTTCATCAACAAGAATGAGTGAGTTTATTTACAAAAGATATACACACAGGTATACAAGTAGATACGTATTTCAATACGCATGTGAAGAGATTTTTTGTTGTTGCTTAGTTGGCTCAAGTGTTTTTTTCTTCTTTTTTTGTTTGTTGGCGCGGATGATTGTGTGCATATTATGAATGAGTGCTTGCTTTACATATATAATCAATTTTTATGTCTTTTAACTTGTTGTTACCGTGTTACTGTTTTATAAGCATACACATCCAAATAAACAAATAGTTACTAAAGCTTATATTTTGCCTCGCACTTCTCTTTACTCTTCTTTTTCATACTACATGTATTATACACGTAGAAATAAAGTGTTGTTGAGTGTTATATATATAGGGAAGCGTGTATTTAAGTAAGTGTATATGTATGCGTGTGTGTGATTTTGTGTATTAAAATTGCTAATATATAATCTGGTAGAGAAGCTACTTCAGCCCTTTTAAGTACATACAAGCGAGTGTGCGTGTTTGTGTATGTATGTTTGTAAATATATATCTGAGCAAATAAAGAAGATAACATTTTCATTTTGTGTGTTTTGCGTATTTAGTTGTTGTTCGTTCACACAAATGTCACAGTTCTATCGCTATACCTACATTCAAACATACTTACATTCACTTATAAACCCATACATTTATATTATTTTGTATGCTTCATACTATTGTTATATATTTAGAGATACATTTTTGTTTTCTCATACTCGAACACACACACACACACATAGTAACATAGTATATAACTTTTAGCAGTTATGCAAATATATGTTGTTGATGTGTGGAATGCAAACATAAATAAAGTTTAGATAATTTTCTAGTAACAAAATTTATATTAAATAAATTTTTCCGTATCTTGTTTTTGCTTTATTCTTCTTTTTGTTCTTTCTGTTCTTTTCAAAATATAATATTAAAGCATAAAAGTCAAAGGTATGGATTATAACGGCCATCACTGGCCTTTAATATTGTAAATAAGTTATAAAGTAAAACTTTTATTATTAGAAGGGAGGTTCGTTGTAGCATTAACTTTCTTTCTCTCGTGTAAAGAAACCAACAACTAATATCCAGTTAACTTTTATATTGAACTTTAGGAGAACTCAGCTAAAGTTTACTGCTGGCATGGAAAATTATTTTATTAAAATGGATTCTTTAGAAATTCTCTATCAAACTTTGCGGTAAGTTGGAACAACAATTTATGCTTATAATTAGTTATTCAAGAACTTCGTAAATGAAATGAAATTTTGTAAATAGGAAAAAAGCGATGAATTAACTTCCCTTGAAGTAGAAATATTATTTTTAGATTTTTTGCTTATTTTTTCTTGACGTCAAAACTCCCCAATCAATCCAAAAATGTTAAAATAAGGCTTTAAGTGAACATAATTATGAAAGAGGTCTATAAGTCATATATTATTAATTATTTTTAAAAAGCAATCCATTTTTAGACCGGAATATGTTGTCGTTTCTCTTATTGTTTAATTGGGGTCAAATACGATTACGCGCCATTTTAAAGTTATATCCGTATAATTTCTTCTAAATTTTTGACTTAAATCGTTTTTATAATTAACATTAAATAAATTCCATACAATTTTAAAATTGCTACCTAATGGTTCTAATGGTTCATTTTTCACAATATTGAAAAAATTACATCGAACTAACTTAGTTTAAAATAACGTGGTCTGAAATAACTCTGTTAAACATATTTTTTAAAATTTTGACTTAGGCGAGACTTAGGCGAGCACATGTGAGAGGAGAAGAAAGGAAGTGAGAAGAGTTCCAAAAGCGTTCAAAAAGTCCATTTTTCAAAGATCGTTGTAAACCAAAGTTGTAAATATATTGAATATTCTTGACAAGTGGGCGTTTATAGACAGCAATTTCAGGCGTGAAGAATTTTTAACTCATTGCTTAAGCAACACGTCCATTCACTGGCTGTTTTTGTTTGTGCTCATATACTACAAAATAACAATTTCCGGCGCATTCCATAAAATAAAAAAAGTCTGCCATTAAAAATTAGTGTTTCTTGTCTTTTTTTAAAATAAAGGTGATTGATATAAAAAACTCGGTAGAGCCGAATATAATTTTCTTAGCTTTTAAAGGTTTACTTTATTTCATACGTGAATGCCTTTTCCCAAATTGCATACTTCACGAAGGTGCTTCGACATTCGCAACTGAAGCCAGAGCTGCTCTTCCAGCTCTGCACTTTGCATGTAATAACAAACACAACTCAAAAGTGATAACACTGTCGCTGATAGCCTGTCTGTATTAAATTCAGAATCCCTCTTAATCCACACTTTGTTCCTCCAATATATCCGACTAATATTAACAAAGTCAAGATTAGAACATTTTCTAGCATTGATCTCGGCCATACAATTGCAACGCATCAATGGATACTTAAGAAATTTTCTCCTCCAATTTGCGATTGTGGATAAATTCTTAGAATAAAACANTCAAGTGGAACAAATCTTAAAAATTGTGATCTGTAGATAGAACACAAAATAACAAGGACAGACAGACAGGCTTAAATCGATTTAGAAAATGATTCTGAATCGATCGGTATAACAAAATGTGGATCTACCTTAAGCTTTTCTATTGCATATATATCTGCACAAACTTATACTACCCTGTACTACAAGTGGTATAGGGTAGAAAAATACTGAAATCAATTGAGCAGAAATTTTACTCCATTTAGCATAAACGTTTTTACATTCTGCTTTGCATGTGATACAAAGTTTATTAAATCTATTCGAAGATATGTGATATTTAGAAGAGAAGTTAAGATAGATTGATCTGTTTTTTACACCGACCGATGTAAAATAATTTTCTGTATCAAATCATCTATCTCTCTATCTGACATAAGTTCATGTATTGATGAACGCTATCAAATATGAATTCGATCGGATCGCTTTTGTAACCACTCCCCTAGAAAAAGTTGTTATATGAAAAATTTCCAATTTTCACAATTTCGCGACGAAAATCGTTGAATGTTAGAACTTTGAGTTAAGAAATTTATGTGAAAAATTTGGATTGGTTGGGTCAATTTTTCGAACGTTCTTCCATATAACCAACCATTCTTATGCAAAGTAAACCTTTATATACCAATAAGGCTTAGTTTTTAATATTTTATGACAAAATTAATTTTGCTAAATTGGAATTACGTCAATTCACGTCAGTTTTGGATACATTCCCTTACAACGGCTTTTATGGAAAGTTTACGTGAAACTAAGTCACATGTTTTTGTTTTTTTTTTTTTGTCACGAAAATAAGTAAAGAATTTTTTTTGTATGAAGCGGTCTAAGTTGTTTAATGGCCGAACTTGAGCAACTTTAATTTTTTTTAGTTGGTTTAAGGAGTGATCATTGCGACCGATTCTTTTTGAGGATTCAAGCAACTTGAAGCAAAGTGAAGAGATGGATAAACTGAACAAGAATTTGAGGAGATAAGGAGATTAGAGATCTGTCAAAAAAAAAGTATTTAATATCAATCACCACAAATTAACAATAAATCTATAAGAAAACTTAAAAGATGCGACTATAGGCTTGACAGTTGGATTATCAAACTAATTTTTACACTAAACTTGTACAGGACTCTGATAAGCGCTTGTAGACAGACACTTTCAGATCATCATCTGTCGCATTTAAGTCACTTATGATTTTTATTTGGATGAATGCCGTCTGCTTTTCAATTTCTTTTCTTTAGCTATCAACTAAGAAGGCTGATACTAAAAATTTTTCAATTTTTGACAAAATAAACTCATACTTGGTTTTGCATGCAAAACTTTAGGCTGAGAGATAACTAGGCGTAGTTTATAATCAAGCTATAATGTTGCAGTTAACTACGGTGAACATTTAAGAAAACCCAGTTTTAATAAAAGATAAATTTAAATATAAACTAGGATTGCACATAATAGGTTCAGTACAAGTCAAAAGTATGAAGTTTGATGCTCAATAGAGCAGCTTAAGATTCAAAGACTGTTGATAATAAGTTAATGATGCTTCAAACATAACATCTACAAGACAATATAACAAATAACTTTTATTAACCTTACATGCAATGTTGGCATATCTAGATCTAGCAACAGGACCAACAGGACCTATTGAAAATCATTTCATTTATATTTTCATATCGAGCTAACTTAAGTCCATATACCTGAGTACAATATCGTAGGAGGAAGCTTTATTATTCTTCGACTTGATAAACATTGTTTCCCAAACTTTATCACTTCACCACAAAGGGTAGCATAATATTAAAACTTATTTGGATTTTATTTGTTGTTGGTTTATATTAAAAAGGCTATTGAACAATTTGTTCGCTCTTTTATGATTTTACGGTTAAGAGCAAAATAAAATATCGAATTGTCTTACTTTTCTAATAACTTTAGAAAGAAGAGAGTAAGTCAAGTATATGCAAAATTTGCTTAAAGTCTACCCTAACAAAATCCTAAATCTAACTTAAGGATGCTTTGCGATTTGGCGATTTGGCGATTAAGCAGAATTTGAGATTTAATAATAATGTCTGGTAAGCATTTCTGGCCAGTTGATGGAACGCGATTATAGTTCATAAATTTATCTAAGACAGTGTTACAAATTTTCCAACAACCCAATATTTATTTGGGACTTTGTTTGAATAGCGCGAGGTTTATGAGTTCATCAGAACGACATTACATGAATATAATGGGGGGCAAGTGTTTGCAGATTCAAAACTTCTTACTACAATTTCATTTATGTGTTTGCTTACAGTAATCTACAGTAATATGAAGCGGCTTGCAGCATTATACAGTAATTTACAGTACTAACTGAGAATGATTTCTATTTCAAATGTAACTAAGCAGACGTTCCAACTATTTCAAAAGCTAATATTTAACAGACATGATATTCATTTCTGATCTGTTTGCTACCAGTAAACTATTTTTAAGTTCTTAGTTATAAAAATATGTCATTTTGACGGTAAGCAAATGCTTCAGAAAATGCTTAAGGGAGGCGTTAAAAGATGTTATAACTTTATTTTGAAAACAACAGTAATTGGAATGTTTACAGTAATAACATCAATCATTCAACGACGAGAGAAATCTAAGAAAATTAAATTTAAAGCCAACACAGTTCCCTGAAGTGCTTAATGCAGACCTGAGGAAGATATTTCACTTTATTCGATCTTTCTTCTTTTTTTTTTTTTTAGTTAAAATAGAATTTCTTTCATTAACATTCGTTTGACTTTCTTTAGTGATTATTGGTACTATTTTCCAATTATTGTTTTGTTGAATTTCTGCATCTCATTGTACACTATATCCGGGTTGAAACATGGACATTCAACTTATTATAATATCATGGATAATCTACTTTTCCACTGATGTTATTGGTTCGTCGGAACTGTATTGTGATCTTTGGCGCTTAACATTACGCAACGGTTTTTAATTTCCAAGCAAAATATAAGAAGTTAATGATCTTTTCGTTCACACCTGGAAAACCGTCATTGAACATGCCACGGCAGTAATTACATGTATTTGAAGGCGTAACGTTACTGAAAATTTCACAAAAAATAATAATTTTTTCAATTCGCTTCGCCGCTACTTTGAACTTTCTGGAATATGTGGAGAAAAAATGCGTCACCTGAAAATTTTTTTTCCAAGTATTTTCCGTAAGCGTCTGAAAGAAATTGCTTGAGTCAAATGATCTCGTGCTGAAAAGTCATAGTCGCATCTCTTCCCTATTGACTTCTATCTTCTCTAAGGCAGTAGCAGATATATCTCGAAACTATCTGCAAGTGTTTTAAAGCATTTCCAAACAAAGATATTCTAATCTAGGTCACCGAGACGACCGCTAAGTAGATTTGAGATTAAAATCGAATCATACAGGAGTGAGTGCTCCTTCCAAAAAATTAAAAGTTCAGTAGGATGTTTTTGGAATTG
>KK351037.1:1388579-1412791 GCA_000671755.1 Glossina brevipalpis | reverse complement strand
TGCATGCATACGTTAGCTCAATAACAATTTCTCTCATTACAAACACACACAGAGACACAAATGTATATACATATAAATATGCATACATACATATATATAAGGTGTATATACAGAGTATCTCTTCATATACATCCCCTTTTTGCTCTGATCAAATTTACGAAAAAAAAAAAAAAAAAAAAAAAACACCCAACGCCTGGCTGCTTGCCTGCTCTCTACCACACTTATATACAGCAAAACATAACAACATCAACCAGCGCTTATATTGTGTTATTCGCACTAATGGCGTCGGGTAATTTTCTTTCCTTTTCCTTGACATCAACAATGACATCAAACACAGCAGATACAACTGTGTTTAAAAATAAAAAACAGAAAAAACAAAAAAAAAACAAAAACAAAAATGCAAAAACAAAAAAAAAGCAAAAACTTTAGTAACGAGACGAGTTATAAAGGAGCAGGGAATACAGACTGCCAGGCAAGCTGTAGCCGCATCAGTGCTCAGTGTTATTTTGGCATAAAACAACAACATAACAACAGCAACAAAATGCTGATGAAAACAGCAGCGGTTACCGATAAAATAAATGTTTGAGTTATGTAGAAAAACATTTTCGCAAAGGTACACACAAAGAAAGAGAGAAAAAGATTACGTTTGGTTGGCTTGTAATGCTGATGCTGTTATTCCTCAACTATCTACATAAACCACCACCATTTATCCATCATAATCATCATAATTATCATTATTATTATCATTATCATCATTATCATCATACCATCATCGCCATCATCGTCATCGTCATCGCCGTCGCCATCGCCATCGCCATCGCCATCGTCTTCACCACTATCACTAACAAGCGTTACGTTTGTAAGGAAGTAACGGCTGTGAGTGTAAAACCGATAGCATTCATTCGATTAGTTAGACATTTGTGCAAAGGATTCCATCAATAGCGGACAAAATAATTAAAGAGGACAAACGTTACCGAAAAGCAATAATATTACTCTCTCAGTGTCTGTCCACGGATTATCATTTCATTTATGCAAATATTTTAATTAATCAAGTTTTTTAAATGCGCCGGAACTTTTCGTAATAATTTCAAAACTTTTCAATCAAAATTAACGTTATATTCGAGCGATAATTAAAAATTTACTATTAATATTATATATAATTATAAACAAAATGTAATAAGAAAGAAAGAAAGGAAAGAAAGAAAGAAAGGAAAAAAAAGTAAAAGAAAATTAAATTTTTTCGTGTAAATCATTTAATAGAAAAATTTCAATAATTAAATTTAAAAAAAAAAAAAAAAACCTAAAATTGTTGCAATTTTATAACAATAACAACAACAATAACAACAACCACACCTACAACTACAAAATTTAATTATTAAAAAAAAAAAAAAAAAAAATAGTTCCTATAAATAAAAAAAAAAAAAAAGAAAAACTGTAAATAAGAAGTGAAAAAAAAAACAAATTCTAAAATTAATAAATAAATTGCAGCCAAGGTATTCAAATTCAAATGTTTTGAAAACAAAAAAAAAAAAAAACAGAAAAACGTAAAAGCTATTTTGAAAAGTGAAAAATTCTTCCAAATCATTTAAATCTAGTCATGTTATCAACGAACGACATAACGTTGACCAACGGCTGCAATAATCATATTATCAATCCAGCAGCAGTATCTCCGCCTCTTTTGAAACGTCGTGCTGCCTCCGGCCCTCAATTAACAACCAATCAGCAATTATCAACGAATACTGACGAACAATCGATCAGCGATGATACGGACAAATCGAATAATACACCTCTCGTCAAACCGCCCTATTCCTATATCGCTCTCATTACAATGGCAATACTTCAGTCACCGCAAAAGAAACTAACATTGAGTGGCATTTGTGATTTTATAATGACTCGGTACGTGTTAAGAAACTTAATGAGAAAGGCAAAATCATAACTAATTAAAGAGTTCTTGTTAAAATTAAGAAAATTTAATTAATTTGAAAAGAGAAATTTTTTGGGTCCAGACATTCTTGTTGGGAAAAGAAAAAGTTTTGAGATCAAAAAGTAATGATATTTTTTATGATTAAATAAACATTCCGAGCTTGAATTTCTTCCTCTCTCTATCTATATATATATATATATTTATATATATTTATATTTATAAAAGGAACACAATAAATAAATCCTTTCGAAGGATGCCCCAAAATGTTCCGACGTTTGAACTTTTTAATAATTTTTTTTTATCTAACTTAGAAGATCTTTATCTTACTGAAAAGAATTTATATTTTGGATATAAAATCTTCTCCAGGGGTTGGGAGCTCTATAGCTTCTGCTAACTAGATTTAACTTTTCAAAAATATTTTCCACAAAATGCCGCCATAATTGCCAGGATGCGTCGGTCAATTTTGCATTAAATATTTTTTTGAAAGTTCTCAGTGATTTTGATCAACATAACCTCAAAAACATGTTGAGTCTAAAAGCTTCAGTGATTAACTTAGTTCACCTAATAAGAGTGCTACCAAAAAATTCGACAATTCTAGAATTTCTCCTAAAAATTCCTCAGCTTGTAAAAACCTGTATCTGTTTACTTTTTTTCAACATAACCTCAAACGTGAAATCCAACCGTACCAAGATTTATGGCTCACAGTAATTAATTAACTTCGCCTGTAAATAGTATTAGAATTTTTTTTTTTTTAATTAGCAAAAATTTGTGAATGTTTACTTTTTCTCCACATAACCTCAAACGTGAAATCCAATCGAGCCAAGATTTATGGCTCAGAAATTAATTAACTTTGCCTGTAAACATTTTGGGAATTTCTTTTTGCAAAGACTTGCAAATCTTTCCCTTTTCTCTAACTAAAACTCAAAAACAAAATCCAATTCTAACAAGTTTTAAGATCTTAGCAACTAACTCACATCATCTAATAAGAACGACAATAAATACTTCTTTTGAATTTCTTCATGAAAGTTCTCAGTTAATAGAAACTAGTAAACGATTCTTTATTTTCAACTTAAGCTCAAGTTCAACGGTGTGATGTCTTATGATTTTAGTAAGCAATTCATTTTAAATATCCACCGTTAACTGTGTGATATTGAATCCAGTCATAGTTGTTAGAAGCTTATGAAGATTTACTTATCCTTCACATAACCTGAAAAAGGAAAATCCAATAGATGTCAAGTCTTATAATCGGTTGATATCGGCATTAGAGTTTCATTTTGTTAAAACTTTAACTGGCGCAAAAACTGCCGAACGTTCATCTTTTCTCAACATAACCTCAAAAGTAAAACCATAATTGTGAAGCCTTATGATCTTAGTGATTAATTCATTTCACTTAATCATTAATGAGCACTAAATATTTTCTGAATTTTGAACTCACTTCACTTGACCACTAATGATCATAAAGCTTCAAAATTATTAGAGACTTGATTTCAGCAACTAACTTACATCATTTGTCGTAGGGGGGTGTTCTTAACTAAATACTGCAACTTATTGTTATTATTATAATTATTATATTCTAGACTAATGAAATTAATTCTTAGACTAGAGATGAGAGCACTAGCAGCTTAGGCTATCGGCTTTGTTTGTGTTTTTTTATTTTGACGAAAAAACTCTAGCGCAATGATATTTGAACCCACGTGTACTGACTTGCTAGAAGCGTTTCTTAACAGTTCACCCAAAGTTGTCACTACTACAACTTTTATTGTTAATCAAGTTTGTCAAACGTCTTTTAAGCTGAACAATTTTTAACGAATCTTAAATGTATTCTTACCCTGTCCTATTTAAATTCAGCGGTTGGTCTGTTTAGTTAGTTTCTTACTTCTTAATTGATTCCGTGAACTTTTCCTCAATATATCGTCGTGATTACTGGTTGTTTTCAACAAATTGAAATAACTCGTATTCACTCACAATTGCCCCAAATATATGAATATTAAATCTATCTTCTCTTTAATTACTTTAAATGACAATATAATCCTGTTAACATTTTCTCATATAATATGCAATTTTCGCTTTCATTCTTCGAAAAATTCATGCGTATTGAGGTTTAGTTGGAAAGCAAACCTTCCATATTACAAACCTGATTGTTGGCTCTACGAACTGTTCGGGATCTTTTTTCTTTTTTTGAAGATAAGGCGTCGTGGATGGGATTTATCGCTAACAAAAAAGCAATCAAGGCCTTACTCTACATGTTCACTGCACCTCAGCACTTTAGTGATTAGGTTTAAATGTCTAGCCGAAGTTTGCAAAATATTCTGTGCTACTTTTGAGAATTCCTTGAATATGTGTTCATACCTGGTAGGTTCCTTTTTTTAATTAATTTCTAGTCTCTACATTGCGGATTTTATTTAAAATAAATTATTTAACAAAAATGATATTTTTTTCTTTTTTGGAAAAATTGCAAGAATTTTCTAACGCATAAAAATATTTCCTACTGTGAGTTACCAAATTAAACAAATCTTTGTCTTACTTTTCAACTTAAGGTTGCTAGTACATTTATAATTATCCTCATTCATTTAGTACATTTAATTATTCCCGTCTGCTTAATATGATTCCCGAAATCGCGTAGGAATGCTAAGGTTAGACGTATATCTCTAGCACAGAGTAAATGTAATGTAAAGTTACGCGGAATGTGTTTGTGTGAAAAGAAGAAGAGAACTAGAATTTACATAAATAGCAGAGTTGCATTAGACTGTATGTACAAAGGTCGTTTGTATATACAAAAAAANTTTGGTCAACATAACCTGAAAAACATATTGATTCTTAAAGCTTCAGCGATTAACTTAGTTCACCTAATAACAGCGCTACTAAGAATTCTCAGTGACTTTGATCAACAGAACCTCAAAAACATATTGAGTCTTAAAGCTTCAGTGATTAACTCAATTCACCTAATAAGAGTGCTACCAAAAAATTCTACAACTCTAGAATTTCTCCTAAAAATTCCTCAGCTTGTAAAAACCTGTATCTGTTTACTTTTTTTCAACATAACCTCAAACGTGAAATCCAACCGTACCAAGATTTATGGCTCACAGTAATTAATTAACTTCGCCTGTAAATAGTATTAGAATTTTTTTTTTTTTAATTAGCAAAAATTTGTGAATGTTTACTTTTTCTCCACATAACCTCAAACGTGAAATCCAATCGAGCCAAGATTTATGGCTCAGAAATTAATTAACTTTGCCTGTAAACATTTTGGGAATTTCTTTTTGCAAAGACTTGCAAATCTTTCCCTTTTCTCTAACTAAAACTCAAAAACAAAATCCAATTCTAACAAGTTTTAAGATCTTAGCAACTAACTCACATCATCTAATAAGAACGACAATAAATACTTCTTTTGAATTTCTTCATGAAAGTTCTCAGTTAATAGAAACTAGTAAACGATTCTTTATTTTCAACTTAAGCTCAAGTTCAACGGTGTGATGTCTTATGATTTTAGTAAGCAATTCATTTTAAATATCCACCGTTAACTGTGTGATATTGAATCCAGTCATAGTTGTTAGAAGCTTATGAAGATTTACTTATCCTTCACATAACCTGAAAAAGGAAAATCCAATAGATGTCAAGTCTTATAATCGGTTGATATCGGCATTAGAGTTTCATTTTGTTAAAACTTTAACTGGCGCAAAAACTGCCGAACGTTCATCTTTTCTCAACATAACCTCAAAAGTAAAACCATAATTGTGAAGCCTTATGATCTTAGTGATTAATTCATTTCACTTAATCATTAATGAGCACTAAATATTTTCTGAATTTTGAACTCACTTCACTTGACCACTAATGATCATAAAGCTTCAAAATTATTAGAGACTTGATTTCAGCAACTAACTTACATCATTTGTCGTAGGGGGGTGTTCTTAACTAAATACTGCAACTTATTGTTATTATTATAATTATTATATTCTAGACTAATGAAATTAATTCTTAGACTAGAGATGAGAGCACTAGCAGCTTAGGCTATCGGCTTTGTTTGTGTTTTTTTATTTTGACGAAAAAACTCTAGCGCAATGATATTTGAACCCACGTGTACTGACTTGCTAGAAGCGTTTCTTAACAGTTCACCCAAAGTTGTCACTACTACAACTTTTATTGTTAATCAAGTTTGTCAAACGTCTTTTAAGCTGAACAATTTTTAACGAATCTTAAATGTATTCTTACCCTGTCCTATTTAAATTCAGCGGTTGGTCTGTTTAGTTAGTTTCTTACTTCTTAATTGATTCCGTGAACTTTTCCTCAATATATCGTCGTGATTACTGGTTGTTTTCAACAAATTGAAATAACTCGTATTCACTCACAATTGCCCCAAATATATGAATATTAAATCTATCTTCTCTTTAATTACTTTAAATGACAATATAATCCTGTTAACATTTTCTCATATAATATGCAATTTTCGCTTTCATTCTTCGAAAAATTCATGCGTATTGAGGTTTAGTTGGAAAGCAAACCTTCCATATTACAAACCTGATTGTTGGCTCTACGAACTGTTCGGGATCTTTTTTCTTTTTTTGAAGATAAGGCGTCGTGGATGGGATTTATCGCTAACAAAAAAGCAATCAAGGCCTTACTCTACATGTTCACTGCACCTCAGCACTTTAGTGATTAGGTTTAAATGTCTAGCCGAAGTTTGCAAAATATTCTGTGCTACTTTTGAGAATTCCTTGAATATGTGTTCATACCTGGTAGGTTCCTTTTTTTAATTAATTTCTAGTCTCTACATTGCGGATTTTATTTAAAATAAATTATTTAACAAAAATGATATTTTTTTCTTTTTTGGAAAAATTGCAAGAATTTTCTAACGCATAAAAATATTTCCTACTGTGAGTTACCAAATTAAACAAATCTTTGTCTTACTTTTCAACTTAAGGTTGCTAGTACATTTATAATTATCCTCATTCATTTAGTACATTTAATTATTCCCGTCTGCTTAATATGATTCCCGAAATCGCGTAGGAATGCTAAGGTTAGACGTATATCTCTAGCACAGAGTAAATGTAATGTAAAGTTACGCGGAATGTGTTTGTGTGAAAAGAAGAAGAGAACTAGAATTTACATAAATAGCAGAGTTGCATTAGACTATATGTACAAAGGTCGTTTGTATATACAAAAAAACAAAAAAGCAAATAAAACTTCGCAACAACAGTAACTAAATTTGAAAACGTTTCCGTCATTACCTTACAAATTATGAAATTCTGAATAAAATATTTTATGAAGAATTAACAGAGATCACCCATAAATCTGCATTAATGAGGAAAAGTAATTCACGTAATTATCATAAGTTAATTGTAATCAAAGTTCGTCACCAAACGAATATTGTCTTTGTCTTGCTTTTGATTTGACCTTCCGAACAATGAAAGGACAAAAGTTTATTTTGTACGTAGTAAGTACTTAATGACTAAATGTGTTATTGTTCTTATGGTTAAACATGAGTGTATTGTTTGCTATAAAAGTGTAGAATAAAGTGAATAGATTTACTTGATGCATAATAAACGCAAATTAAATGTGAAGGACTTAAGTCGTAAACTCTAATATCGTATTAAAAATGTAATTAAAATGTAGTGCTATCTAATCGAGTGGGATATTTGCATCTATTGTAGCAAAAAAAAAAACCTCAATGAAATAAGGAGAAAAAAGATTCCTATGGATTGTAGACATTTAGCGAACATGTCGTGACACACTAATTGCAATTGAATTATTCTCCTCCTATAATTAATTAAATCTTCTTTCTTCGTGAAACCTTTTTAAAGCGCCCACGAAAGTGTTTTCTTTTATGTATTGTGTACTTACCAAACTATATCTTTTTGACCCAGGGCCTTTCAGATAATATTTTTCTTAGTACCTACAATCGATATTTAAAACCATTGGGAAATTTTGAAAAATATTTTCTAGACAAAACAAATGTTTTTTAATTAAAAAATTTTAATAAGTTAAACCCATCTTTTACATTCAAGATCCTGCCAACAAAAGCCACTTATTTAACGTCTAAATATTTTATTAAGATATTCCTGCATTTGGATCATAATAAAATAAATTTATTTTGTTTTTCTAATGCTTTTAAAATTGTTTCTAATAAATCTCTTAGGGGAAAAAATATATTTATAAAAAATACAAGGATTTAATCCTTTATTTTTTTTTTTTTTATTGAACAATATCATTTATCGTTTAGAAAATAAGAAAAAGCTCCGCAGGGCTTTTAGCCGAAAATAAACATCTCTGTACATAACTAGCGCAACGGATTTTTTTTTGTGTTAACTGTGTTTCCCATTTTATTTTGTTTTGAATAACGAAAGGTTTCCGCCGATATTATCTCGTGTTGTTTTAATCCTGTATCGAACGTACTCAGTACTAATTAATGTCAGAAGTCGATGAAGGCTAGGACATTATTTACAGTTACATTCAGGTCTCCTTCATAGAGAAAGTTTATTGCATGGGCTGTTTGATGATGACGCCTCGGCACGAAATGCTCTCTAAACATTCAATTACATTATTCGACAACATTGAACTCTAAAGCCTTGACACTTTCTCTTAACTAAGTACGATTTTACAGTTAGTTACTTAGAGTTAAGTCGCCTGCAGTGACCGTTCGGGTTATTTACTTCGCGAGCATTGAATTCTAAAGCCTTAGGGTAAATGATCATCTCATACATTTTTTACACAATTTTACAATCACCTACTTAGAGTTGGGTTGCCTCAAGTGACCATTCGTTTCATTCATTTCGCGAACACATTGAATTGTAAAGCCTTGAGTTAGGGGATCGTTTCTTAACTGAATATAAGTTTACAGTTAGTTGCTTGGAATTCAGTCATCTGTAGTGGCGATTCGGGTCATTCACTTCTCGAACATTGAATTCTAAAGCTTTGGGCTAAGAGATCGTCTCTTAGTTGAGTATGATTTTACAATCACCTACTTCGAGGTAAGTTGTCTGTAGTGACCATTTGGGTCATTCACTTCGCGAACATTGAATTCTAAAGCCTTGATGCCATCTAACTGAGTATCATTTTAGAGTTAGTTACTTAGAGTTAAGTTGCCTGCAACGACCATTCGGGTTATTCACTTTTCGAGCATTGAATTCTAAAGCCTTAAACTAACAGATCATCTGTTAACTGAGTATGATTTTACATTCAATTACTTGCCATTAAGACACCTGTAATGACTTTTCAGTCTATTCAGTGCAATCGTATGCGAAAATAAGTTCGATTTTGTTCGGGAAATTTCGGCATAAATTTTTCTTGAGTGCGGTACGTTATTAATAAATTCAAGTCACTATCAATAATATAGAGACTCAATATTTTCATCATTCTAAGCTCATTTATATTGACGTGTACTCGGGAATTAACATTTTTTTGAGATGTTGAATTGATTCGCTCTTCGAAGCAAGCGGAACTAGTGAACAAGGATACGTACTGCATTGTTCATCATATACTTGACGTTAGGTCATAAAAAAGAAACACTTTTTTTTTTGAAAATTTCAACATAGTCTCCTCCAAGAGTGCTACGATCAGTCCAAGGCTTGTCTGCCTTTTCAATTTTCACACAAAATAGTGAATGTAAAGAACTTTGATATACTTGAGATATCAGTTATTTTTCACAACATCACTTTTCTACTATCGAGAATAAATCTTAGAATCTTTTTTTCTATTTTTTGTGGTATTCTGGTCGCTCTGGCGTCTCCTTAATGGTAGAAGTTTTCTGTGTGATACAATATCTGCTCGTTAGTGTCGAAACACATTGATCGGAGCGTGAAAATTCGCGTTCATTTCCATAAAAATTATAAATAGTTTGCGAAGTTTTTGAATCGTGTGCAACACTCTAATCAAATGAAACACATTGACAAGTTCGAGTGTCAAAAGATGGTAAAAGAGACGACTCAACATGACCTCGAAAAAGCCGATTGAGAAGAACTGTATCTACGAAAAAGCGCTAGAGAAATTTGATCTTCGATACAATTCTTAATTGAAATTTTCCATATCTTCTGCTTCCAAACGTTCGTCGTGGGGATGCCTAACAAGCCTTAAAAAGCTTCTTTCAAGTAGTTCTGTGTGTTGTAAAAAGAAAAACGACAACAGCGGCATGCGTTCATGCTACTGCAGTGGTTATGTCATTTAGTATGCAGTTCATGCTCTTCTCTTCAAGTGTATCAGTAAATGCAGTTGGCAAACAGTATAGGGGAACATGCTTTATAGGTGAAAAGCTATGAAAGAAAATTTGGATGGAATTTTTCAAAGCTTTTTCTTCTCAATAGTACCTAACAGTGGGTGCTGGGCTGAAACGTTCATAGGCTACTATTATTAAATCCATATGATTTTTAGTTTGCCCTAACCTTCAAAAGACACGTGTATAAATTTGTTTGTCGCTTTTGTTACTTTGAAAAAATGAATAAGAAGGAATTTCGTGTGTTAATAAAGCACGCTTTTTAGCGAAAAAAATACTGTTGAAGCCAAGGCTTTGCACCAGGAAAATCAACTATAGAAAAGCGGTTTGCTAATTTTAAACGAGCCGAAATGAGCGCCGAGGACGATGCACTCAAAGCTCAAAGAGGCTGTTACCGACAAAAACATCAAAAAAGTCTACAAAATAATTTCGAATAACCGTAAAGTGAAGTTGATTGAGATAACTGAGATCCTAACGATATCAAAGGAACGTATTGGACATATCCTGAATGAATATTTGGATATGCAAAAGCTCTGTTCAAAGTGGGTATCGCTCGAGCTCACAATCAACCACAAGCAACAAAGAATTGATGATTCTAAGCAGTGCTTGGAGCTGTTCAATGTTTGCGTCGATATGTAACAATGGATGAAACATGGCTCCATCATTTCACACCGGAATCCAATCGATTGTCAGACGAGTGGACAACTATATTGAATAATAAAATCAAATTCTATCAAAAAAAAAAATTTTTTCTATGTTAGCCTACGAACTTTTCAGCCCACCTGGTACATCTAGAATTAGTAATTGAATACCGTCGTAATAGGACACTATGCTAATTTCACCGTTTTGTATGTTAATGCGTTATGTCTAATATCGTAGCGTCACTCCAAAAACTATTAACTGACTCAATAGAAGTTAAAAATTATCGTTTCCAATTAAATTTTTGAGAAACAAACCCAGGGCATGACAAAAAAAAGATACTAACCTTCTCTTGCGATTGAAATTAAGAATTTGAAAGAGTCAATAGGCCATGAAGTAATCTTTTATATGGACCTGTCTGCGAGAGCGACCCTTTCGGACGTTTGCAGCTGAATCGAAGAGCACTTGCTGCGTGCAGAGTTGCATTGCAATCGAGTACTTCACACATAAAACTTCAGAAACTGTAGGTAGTCGGCGTTGTCATTAGCGAGGTACACGTCGATATAACGCGTCTTGAAGACTAGTCATACTCGCGGCGAGGAGTGGCGTTTTCTAAATTCAAGTACATCTTGACACTTCTGCTTCTGAAAAGATACTTATTTACCTTGTGACTCCCAGAAGATTTGAAGATTTGAATTTGAATACCTTCCCTCAACCCCCACTCCCTCCTTCCCCTAAACTCCTTCGCCACTCTCGTCTGTTTTACGGCATAGGTACGATTATTCGATGATTGATCGCGTTTGTATAATAATAATAAGGAATAAGGATCACTAGGCTAACTCCAAATGAATCGCTAGTGGAAGCATATGTGTAATAAATTTGAAAATTTTTGCAATATTTTTTATTCAATATGATAAGATTTTAATAATTTTCTTTTCTTCTTTTTTTTTTTGTTTCTTAAATATAGCTTCGCATACTACAAGGATAAATTTCCCGCCTGGCAAAATTCTATTCGTCATAATCTTTCTTTAAATGACTGCTTTATTAAAGTTCCCCGCGAACCGGGTAATCCCGGCAAAGGGAATTTCTGGACCTTAGACCCTTTGGCTGAAGATATGTTCGATAATGGCAGTTTCTTGCGACGGAGGAAGCGTTACAAACGAGCGCCCACAATGCAAAGGTTTCCGTTCTCTAGCGTTTTTGGTACATTATCACCGTTTTGGATACGCAAACCAGTACCGCTTGTACCCGTACATTTTAATGTAACCAATTTCACCGGGAATCGTGAATGTTTCGACATGTTACACGGTCCATCGGAAGTATTCGATCAATCACTGCGAAATGATAAAAAATTTAACTTCTTTGCCAACTCCGAATTGCCCATGTATGCGGGGGCAACGAATACCGGTGAAAAATTTGATGCATTTTGTCCGAACGTCGCTATACCTGATCGTACTAATGCTGGCGTAATGGATATAAATAATATTAGCGATCTGGAAAAAATGAAACTATACTCGATGAGCAATTTGTCGCATAACGGTGATGAACGGCATTTTCAAGCCAATCAACTGCAGCAACAGTCACAACAACAGTATGAACGTACCTTAAGTTGTCCCGATAGCGATGAATCATCAAGTGATCGTATTGATATTGAAAGTCCAGATGATCAAGATTCGCATATATCTGATTCGATAGAAAGTTTAAGTGTCAATCGTTTAGATGCGCAAAGCACGGAAACTGACGAAATCATTAAAGGTTTAAATCAACAGCAACAACAAAAAGATTCTAATTTTAAAAGTTCCACCACTTCCTGCGTATTACTGTTCAATAATTATGAACTATCGAATGGTACGATGGTCCAGCATAAAACAACCCGTCCAGAGAAAAACGATGATAGCACAACTGGAAATTGTACTGATCTGAAACATCCTGTATCGATAACTAAACTAACGGACAGTGATAGTAGCTACAGGACCACAATATTACCATTCGATTATGAACACGGGCGTTCTTTAAGACAGACTAATGCTCGAGATTTTCGCATAGAGACCTTAATTGGTAATACCGACGCCGAGGCCTGTGATTGAAGCATTAGAGTTTAAAAAAAAAAAAGAAAAGGAAACTTCATAATTTTGTAACTATGCACCTTCATCATGTATTTTAATGAGACCAATGTAATGAAACTATTGTGTAAAAAAATTTAATTCACTAATAAAAAAAAACACACTCTCCTGTTCACTTTATTATCTGAACGCAATATGAAAATTATAAGCGTAACAATAGTGAAATAATGTAATTTTTAACTAAAAAAACAAAAGTCAACTAAAGTTTTATGTATGTTTTGTGTGTCTGTGTATTTATAGATATTAAGTTCTCTTATGAGTATGTATATATACACTCGTATGTAATGTTGAAATTAAAAAAAAATTTAAAAGAAATTGAAACAAAAAAAAATGCAAAGAAATTATTTTTGTGTGTTTGTGTGTAATGAGAAGAAGCTTACGGTGTAAATAATTAATTCAAACAAAGAGAATAAGCGTTTAAAGGATGACTAGTACAAGTTGTATATGCGCGTAAGGTAGAGCCCTTTAGGTTTGAGAGGCATACGCTAAAGACATATTGAATCATAAATTTCTTCTTCTTTTTTTATGATTAAGAGCAAATGGATTCATTACCTTCACTCTACCCTTAAGGAAAATTTGAAGCGTTTCATCTTACGTGCGATGTAGAACAAGATTAGAAAAATTATATTTATTTGTTGCATCAATCCCCATATAACCTGAATGGGGTGAGAAGAGATAAGAAACGTAAATATCACCTCAGTATACCCGGATACAATTTCCAATGCATTCAATTACACTTTAATTACAATTGCCGTGTGCTACGATATGCAGCTACGATAAATGCTTACAATCGATAAAAATATTGCATTTACCAATCGGGCATACACCTCCGATCCTGTAGGGCCAGGTCTCATTCCTACTTGTCCACATCTTTTCATTACCAGGTTTATAGACGTATAAAGGATATTCCATGAACAATGGATGATTTAAAAAAAGAAGAAAAAAAGACTGACATTATTTTCATTTTGAGGTTATATCGTAAAATTAATCCAATAAGTACGTTACGTTAGCAAGATTTGAACATTTTCCTCTTATTCTGATCTTAAATAGTATAGGACTGGATTAAGAAAATTTATTTTTTAACCATACTTTTAAAGTAAGTTTGTTGATGTTTTTATTTTGAGGTTATATCGTAATATTTTTTCTAATATGTTTCTTACCCTAAAATCTCTAGCAATTGTGTGTAGAATACTTTTGTAAATTTTTTAACATTTAAACAAAAAATCCAATTCGGTAATAGACTAAAAAATTAAAAAATGACATGACCTGTTGCAAAAGTTTTATAAAACTCGTGGCATTTTTTTTTTATCAAATCTTTCTTTAGGTAACCTTACGATCAATATACGATATATTTTTATACCTCATACCGCTTACGGTATGGCTGTGTGTATTAAGCTGAGATAGTCAGCTTTTTATTATACCTTCAGAACCATCTTTCAAAACGATTTAAGCTTGCCTGTCTGTCGGTCTGTCCGACGTCTGTTTAGGTACTTTCGTGTTCAACATGTAGTTCGTAAGCGTTGAGACATTTTAATTAAATTTCATATTTCACAAAGATGAACCTTACCGAAAATGGTTTGAATTGAACAACTTTTCATGAAACTTGCCATATAACAACAATTCATAAATTTTGAAAAAATCAAGTCCATGTTTATTAAGAACTGTCTGTAATCATGTAAGCGTTAATTTTCAATAAGTTTAATTTACGGTATCAACGCTACATAAATAATCATAATTCTGGCTAAGCAGAATTCTTAATGGAATATGAGATAAATTCACTTCCAGATTTTCGCCATAATTTTATGGATTATGGAACAGAACTTTAGATCATAAAATCCTTTAAATCGTTAGTTAAGTTTTGATAACTGAAAGTTTATCGTATGCGTTACCGTAAAGGGATATGCTTTGGAGACTCTATAAAATGTATATAAATTTTTTAATTTATTTCTAAATGCGGACTTGATTTATCTATGTCTGGCGCTATGCATCTTATTGTCCAAGCATACATAAACTGAACTGTTTTGACCCTACCAAGTATTCATAAATTTCTTAATTTACATGAGCAGCGGTTTCAGTTTACGTAGCTCTCTTCTGCACAATTCTCAATTTCAAAACTTTATCTAAAAGAAAAAATTTGATATCAGATTTTTTCATAACATTCTGATTAAATTATATCCGAAAACAAATTAAACCATATCATGTGAATCCGACCACAGATAACAAATCCTTTTCTTAAATTAACTGAACTCAAAATTATGGCTTTATGTGTTGCATCTTAAATATTTCTCTGTAATAATATTTTGTTGAAATTTAAAAAGCAGTTAATCGCTTACAATTACCAAAGGTTTACCACAACTACTACTACTACTAGCACTACTACTTGCAAAGTACTGCAATCAAAATTATATGATTTCAAATATTGAGTAAATAGATTTTCGTTTTTTTCAAACGCGCGCATTATTAAAGCATTTTAAGAAATTCAATTAATAACTGAGTACAAAAAGCAGATGAAGCATCTCCTACTTAGGTTTAGACCTAAGAATGCACCACAAAGAGGCTGATGCTGTTGTGGTTTTTACCTAATTTTAAATGTAAGTAATTTTGAGAGGCTTAAGTTGGGTAAATACAAAGTGAATAAGCACTGCAATGATTTCATAAGAGGTATTACCGATGTTTTCATTACAAACAAATAGTTGTTGTTTGAGGTAAATATAAAAACACATTTATAAACATATACGTTTACAAACAACAAATTGCACAAATTATCTGGATAAGAGAAAATTTTAAATGTTAAGCATATTTTTGGACAAATGTTAAGCATATTTTCGGACAAATGTTAAGCATATTTTCGGACAAAGTGAACATTTATTTCACTTTAAAATTTGCTCTCTCTTAAAAGTAAATGTCCTTTGTACCTGTTAAACGACTAAGATCTCTTTTCATTGTTAGCAGTTAAATTGCATTATAGACCTCTTACAGCGAACTAATGATATATCCTGACTATTAGGATAAGTTGTATCAACATTAAATAATGTAAAGAATTCTTTACAATTATTTCTTACAGTTATTCGAACATTTTTCATATTTTTGAACAGGAAGTAAACAATGTAACCAATTTACTAAAAAACAACTTTCAATGAAAGCTTTACTTTGTGCCAGCATATGCGCATTCATATCCTTTTTAAGTGAAAGCTTTGTCAAAAAGGGACAACCGTTTGAATGAACTCAACCAGGTGAAAGATGTCAGCTCTATAAGCGACCAAATATGTTCCAAAAAAATTTTTACACACATATCGTCTCCCCCCATTCAGAAGTCGATTTTTCGCTAAAACTTATAATTATAAAATCATGAAAAAGTGATTTATAAAAATCTTCAATAAAATTAAAAAGAATACAAACTAAAGGATACTGGATACTACATACTGGGAGTTAATGCATCATAAAACAGTTTACTTGAAAATTATGTGAAAGTCTGATATTGAAAATGTTTTAATTTGACGAACGGCCTCAACAGTAAGTTGGGAATTGTGCTGGCAGAGCAAAGAAAAAAAAAAAAAAAAAAAGAAAAGCTGAAGAAGAAAATATAAGAAAAACAATAGGTACACAGCATAATTACATACGTATATAAAATCGAAAAAAAAAAAAAAAATTAAGAAAGCGAGAGAGAAAGCGGCTAAGGCCACTTGTAAGGATACATTACAAGTGTATTAATCGCCAGAAAGGAGCTCTGAAGAAGAGAGAAACGTCAATTAATTAATCTAGACAGCATAATGATTCAACGAACTTTACGTCCTTAGTAACATTTGTCGCAAGGATTATATAAAAACAAAAAAAGAACGCAATGCAACGTTTACCTCCCGTATACGCGGGTATAGATAACAATTCGCAAACCCTCTAGTCCAAACGGCACCAAACCATCTTAATATTCCTGCACTGCCAACGAACCAAAGTTTAACTTTGGAACGCCTTCGGAAAGCCCTATGTATCACAGACCAATGGCGTGTAGGCTATCGGTGTGCATAACACTACTGACTTGGCTGTCATTGTTAATAAGTACGTCAAGCAGAGAAGCCTTAAAAATGTGAAATTCGTTTTTTTTTTTTTTAATTGTGAGTTTTTCTTTTGATACTTTTTTCTACGCTTAGTTGTTACCCAGTCGGTACGTATAACAAACCTAAAGGTGCCTCATACCTATACGCTGGAACGTCACATAGAACCGGATCCTTTGGTGCTAGATTGCGAATATGAATTGGGTCCGCGTGAAAAGGGTTTTGTACTCAAATGGTTATTCAATAATCATTCCATATACCAATGGATACCCTCCGTGAAGGGCTTTGCTATGGTATAATATTTTTAGTATTGCGTTCCCCTTTATTCAACTCATTTTTCATCTTTTTAGGGTATTATGAAAACGAAAATAAACACCGAAATCTTTACTTTAGAAGGTAGTCCGGGAGTGATATCGATACGTAGACCAGATTGGAATATGACCGGTGAATACACATGTTTTGTGCAGACATTTGAATCTACTGATAAAAAAAGTAGCCGCCTACAAATTATAGGTGAGTTTAATAAAGAAATTAAAAACGCGAGTAACTCCCTAAGAAACGACAACTTATTCTGAATCTCATTAATTACTTAAATGAAACGTTCGTTAATCATTTTCTTAATTATGTTCGTGAATTTATTAACGGTTCCCTGCCAAGTTCAAGGGCAACTTATAAAATGTTCGCTCCATGTGCGAATCATTATTTTGCAGTTTTGACAATCGGAGATACGAAAAAACGTTGTCTTCATCTGGCAAGGTTTTGCAATGGATCGCTATATTGTTGATTGCTGAAGAGCACCGACACATGGCTTTCCTCTACCAGCTGGGAGGCATTATAGTCAATAATGTACTGACGATTTCACAATTACTGTTTTTAGTCTTACTACTCACCCCTTAGCTAACCGTAATGAAGTCCACAAGTGAGTCCGAGCTTATAAATGCGGATATACTAAAGTTTTGTATCAAGAATTCATTGGCAATAACGGCTATGAATTTCTAACCTTTCAGTCCAAGTTGAACTTAACTTCAAATCAATTTCAATTCAATTTCAATTTATTTTCAACTCAACTTCAAATCAATTCGAATTTAGATTAAATTCAATTTCAATTCAATTTAGTTTCAATTCAATCCACAATCAATTTCAATTTTATTTCGATTCAAATTCTATATAATTTAAATTCAATTCCAATTCAAATTAAATTAAATTTGATTGCGATTCAATTTGAATTTTGATTCATCCGCTGCTAACGCAATTCAGTTTCAATTCAATTACAAATCAGTTCCATTTCAAATCAATTTCAATTCATTTTCATTTGAAAGCTAATTCAAGTTTAATTCTACTTTAACTCAATTTCAATTCAATTGCAATTCAACTTCAATTCGAAGTCGGTTTAACTTCAAATCAATTTCAATTCAATTTCAATTCAATTGCAATTCAATTTTAATTCAACTTCAATTCAATTTCAGTTCAATTTCTATTCCATTCCAATTCATTTTCAATCCAATTTCCGTTCATTTTGAAATCAATTCCAATTCAATTTCAACTAGATTTTAATTTAATATCAAATCCATTCCAGTTCGATATCAATTCAATTTCAATTCATTTTCAATTCGACACAACTTTTATTTCAATTAAATTTAAATTTAATTTTAATAAATTTTCAATGCAATTCCAAATCAATTTCAATTCAATTTTAACTCAATTTCAATATCCATTCATTATCATTTCAATTTCAATTCAGATTCAATTCAATCCCAATTTAATATTTTTTTTTTCCTTATGCCGTCTTTACGCGTGATTGTATTTACCGCAGCTTTACTTTTTGCCCGCTTTTACAGTTTCGTGTTTCTCTTAATTCCCGATATTTTGTCGTATGGAGTTGTTATACCCGGGGTCATAGGGTCAGCATTTGCGGTTGCTTTTGCTCATATGAGAAAACTCTAAAGAAGACGAACGAAATTACCTTAGCTTAAGCAACAAAAATTCACATTACAAAGTTACTCGGACCCTGTTCGAAATTACTTGGTTCCATGATAATCCCTAAAATTGTTTTATTAAAGCACGATGGTCTTAGTTAGTTGTTAGTTTATTGCTGGCTGAATCAACCACATATTCAGAGAAGCGGTATAAAGAACAAATTTACGGTCTTGCGAACGAAACCCTCTCTATTAAAAAAAAAAAAAGTTGAGTTTTAATATACAATTCTTAACACCGATATTATATACTCAAGAAATAAAATTTTTACAGGATTTCCATTAGATACGCTTCCTCAAAGACCGACCTGGTTCCCTTCCCCCCAAAGTAATTTAAAATATCATGATATCTATTAATAAAAACCAATTTTTGATATCCGTCTCTAAGATTCACTTCAAGCATTTAATATGATTTTATTTATTTTGTGCATCATCTTCTTAAAATTAATTTCTTAAATTTTTTCAAGTTCCGGAATCTGATTTTTTACTGGAAACTAAATTGGATGGCGAACATGAAAATGTTGAAGTAATGTGTGCTGTGCAAAATGTATTTCCACAACCTGTGCTATCCGTCATGTAAGACAAAATCAAAAAAAGATCCCAAGAATCAAACAAAATATTCTTATTTATAATAATAATACTTTAACATTTTATATAATTTAAAATCAGCAGATTTGATACAAAAATACTAGATTCAGTCCTAACACAAATGGATCAGAATTCGAGTGGCTTATACAGCATGACCGTTAGAACGCGTATACCTAAAGAGAAATTGGAATCACCTACACCGATAACATGTGCATTTTACCTACACGGTACTAACTATACCAAAAGACGGGAAACTATTTTCTATGGTAAGTAGAGGTAAGATATTCCCTAATATAGAGTGAATGTTTTATTAAAAATATTTTTAATTTTTTTTACTCACCACCACAATGAACGGCGACATATTATGAAATTCGTAAACACTCACCCAACAAAATTAATGTACTTTTCATTGAGATAAAATGTTAAGTCGTTTTATATGTAACGATCTGTCCATCCGTCCAAAACAAGAACTATATCAGCAAACCAATTTCTTCATCCCTATATACGTACTCGTAGTAAAAACTTAGAGAATAAAATGGTAAAAATTGAAATAGAAAATTGAAATTTTGTAAATTTGTTGATCGCTCGCATTGTACACACATAACATAACATCACTGCTAACCTAACCGTTATACTCGTATGAAAGGAAAATTTTAAAATATTTTTAATCAGCGATTTAATATCGCTTAACATCTAAAGTTGAAAGGGATCTCATAATTTTTATTAAATAATTTTTATAAACTATAAAATTAACTCACTTTAGACTTGTCCATTTATCCATTTATCATTGGAAGAGCAAAATTTTTATTTAATCAAAGATTCATATCGATTTAATCATTTCTGTCCATCCTTCCATTTATTGTAAAGGCCCTCAAGGTCGCAGAAATTGAAATGGAGAACCAAAACTTCGCGCATATGTTTTGTGGTTTACGTGTACGCTTTAGGCAAGCAAATGGATCAAAATTTTTTACAATGACCCTTTAACTAGCGACTTTTAGAAGTTGACAATTAAATATTGTTTTTTTTTCACAATGACTTTTAAATTAAATCTGCTTACCGAACGTATCAATCGAAAATTTTGTTACAAATTTTTGAAAAGAATCGTCTAAAGCAACTGGCAGATCACATATGGTGTTCACCTAGTAAAACCCCTGCATGATGACCCGTTTGATGACCACGTTTAGCACAAAGTTCATGTATATATGCTGTGAAACTAACCATAGAATCATTTCTATTATTATAATTTGTATAATTGTTCCCTGCCTCTCCCATTAATTTTCAAAAAAAAAAAAAAAAAAAAACAAAACCCTTACTTTTTTATTAAAATTTGCAAAATTTAATAAATCTTTGGAATTAGGAAAGATAATAACAACAACAACAAACCAAAACGCCCGTCTTGAGGTGATGGGCAATCAATATATTCGTTTGAGAGGCTCACGAGTATAACTTGACATACTTTTCTTTTCATTTTTTTTTAATTTTTTGTTTCTTTCATTTGTGTTTTTCAGATAAAGCAACAAATATACAACGTAAGTGGACAACTGTCGCTGTAGTAATGTCGATCGCATCCTTAGCTTTAAGCAGTTAGTTTGATCAAATAAATAAAGTATATTTGTGTTCGTATAGGATATTTCTATTTAGAATTTTAATGAAAACAGAACAAACAAAAAAAAAACAAAACAAAACAAAAAAAAACAGAAAACCCCCTCCCAAGAAGAAAAACAAAAGAAAAAGAGAAGGAAAAACAAAAACACAAAAACAGAGAAAAACGTAAAATAAATTTTACGGTATTTTTAAACGAAGTGCTTATTTTGTAAATGCATGTAAATGTAAGAAAATAAAAAACAAGAAACAAAAAGAGAAAAAAAAAAAAAAAAACAAAAAACTAAACCTTATGAAAATCTGTACTAAAAGTTGATTATATTTAGTTTGTATGTGTATTTAGATATATGCTTTAATAAAAAAAAGAAAAAAAAGAAAAAAATAAAAACAAACATATACATATATACATACACACACATACACACACACCCACACACAGATATATACACGTACACGAAATAATAAGTAAATGTTAAAAAGATAAACGCCCACAGTGAGATACTTTGAACTTGTTTTCATCCAAAGGTAAAACAATTTACGCACTGTGCCCTGTGCATAAATTTAATTAATTAAGTCCGCTAAAACGTGGCTTGATAATGTTTCATGACCTTAATAGATCAACACGCAGTGCTATGTTCTCTTTAATACAAAGCATAGATGTCAATTATTCAGTGACATTTGATGATGACAGTGACGATATCAAAGCAAATACGCTGTTACCAAAGCTTTTGTAATGATGTCCAAAAAGGTATTTTGAAATCACTGCCGTTGACGTTAGTAGGAGCTCGTAGTGGAATATTCAGTTTTTTAGTGAGTAATAATTATCTAAAATAAATCGAGAAGAATAAAACCGATTGTGAAGATTGTCTAGTAAACGTAGGCCCCCCCTAAGGACTAAGAACGAAAACTTAGTCTTCTTAATAAAAACGAAATGAATGTACTGTCCCGCATAGGGGACATTTCTTATGCAAACTGCAACATTGCACTTTAGTGACTCAATGGCCTACGATTATTAGACGTTACTAACGGGCAGATCTCGCGATCGCTGTGTGCTTTGGCAACGATTTGATTTTCATTAGGCAGGCGACCTAGCAGACGGATACACTAATGCGAAGCAAATTTCATGTTATTGGTCTAACTGTTTTCACTGAATTTGGCGGCAGCTGGCAATGCTCCAATCAATTAAAGAATCAAATAAACTGAGGCTATTGGCTAAGTACGAAATCTTGAGCTGCTTAATAAAAACAAAAAAGAATGCACTGTCCCGTGCAGGGGACACTTCATACGAAACGGACTTAAGTAACTCGATGGTCTACCATTATTAGATGGACGCACTGATTTAATACTCATCGGCCTGGCTATCTCGCAAAGGGACACACTATTGCAAACCAAATTTCATAATGTTGACCTAATGCTTAGTACTAAACATGCATCTGAGGAGCTATATATGTGGTGCTCTAGTGCGTCCAAACTATCCCGACCTGTATTCCAAACAAATTTGAAGCCCATACTTGACGTCTTTAATGGACCTAACAATTTTCATCTTGGTTTCTTACTTACGTTAACGTTACAATAAATTGTATATCGTACATTTATCATATCATCCATCGTGCATGTATATTTTAAATGATATTTCTATTTTTCTATCATCTGGCAACACTTTGTGAATAATTCTACAAGTTATACCTTGTTTTTATACGCTTTTCTTATCAACGAATTATTTATGAAATTTATCTGATTTTTAAACAAAAAATTAAGATTTCATTATGTAAAAATTCAGAATATTAAAGAAAAAGAAAATTATCGTTAGATGGACGCTGGCACCAATATTGCTCAATTTATAAATTTAATTTGGAAAGAATGACAAGGAAGTTTGAATTAAAACTTGTTTCTCGAAGAGAGGCTTTCAAGTTGTGTTTTAATGATTTTATAAGAATTATTTTATTATTCCGCTGTTGCCGCTAGTCAAAAACGTACACCTATGGAGCCTCTCTATAAACATTTCTCAAATATAGTTCACCTTCTTCCCTAGATACTAAATTTGGAAATTTTATATTAAACCACGTTTTTGACGGCTTTATAAGAAGAAGAAAAAAGCAAAAAAAAAACTAGATCTAGCACGATAAAAATTATTTTTAAATTATAGCTTGTTATAAGTCAGAGATTGACGGAAATATATTTCAAAGTACGTTTTTTTTTTGAGAGTTTCTTATCTTATCCTATATCATTATCTGTTTAACTGCCGTTCCTACAGATGGATGATATACATACACATGAGTCTTCACTTTTCGATGCTGCAATATAAGAAAAGTAGAATCAGTAAAATCTATATATTCTTGCCTATCGTGAATGGAGCGATTAATCTAGCAGGACCCAGATTGAAATCGTTGCGGCAATCCTGAACCTTTGGCTAGGAAAATAAATTTAATTCTATCAAAATCAACAAAAATCGGTCCATGCGCTCGCCTCGGCTGGATGCTGTGCGGACAATGGAGAAGCGACCTAAGGTTGGGCTTCGGCTTCTACACCGGCCACAACTCTCTCAGGTACCGCCTAAAACACATGGGTATCTTAGATGCCGATTCAGGCAGATTTTGCAAATGTGCGGTTGAAACGTTTCTGTACATTTGATGTAAGTGTGCGTCTATCTGCTAGATCAGACATATACCGCTCTAATAGAAAAATAATCGATGAAACCCTTAAGAAAATAGACGAAAATCGACATATTCCATTACCGTGTAATTAAATATACAATAAGATGCTCGATATTTCGATCACCCGTTAGTTAAAATTTCATTTCATATCGCCACCAAACGAAACGAAATCTAGCAATTCTGGAAGAGATTGATAAAGTTTCACGAAACGTGGATTAGACTCGACAATAATATGCATAGAAAATCATGCTCCCAGATAGACGAACTTGAACAAACGATGACGAATCCCGATTGAAAAGTTAATGCTTTGTATTTGGCGGAATTGAAACGAACTAGCCACACGATTGACTTAATTCGCTGCTATTAGCAACTAAGGTGACTGAAATGCGGAGTTGAGGTAAAGCGCTCTGAACTAATCAGTAAAAAAGATTTTATCTTCCATTACGATAATACCAGA